>QFDD01000107.1:0-83026 GCA_006871305.1 Vachellia collinsii | reverse complement strand
TTTACATTAACAAACAATGCCTAATGAGAAATAAAATCCATAAATGCATACTACTACGATTCACATCAAAACATGCATTTTAAACCAGTTAATTTCTATAAAATCATGCAATCAGACATGAATTACAGTAGTAAAACTTGGTCAGATCAATGATATAACATATATGTAAACTTCAAATTGAGTTATTTAACAACATCATCCTCCAATTTCAAATATAAAAGCTTCAAACTTGATGTTCCCATTTTATTTCATAAGATCATTAAACTCAAACAACCTTTCTCCTTTTCATTGACCAAACTACATAAGGAATTTATATTAAATATAGTAGTTAGTCAATATACATTATAAAAACTTTTTGCTCTTATATATTTGACATCATCAAAACTAATCATATCTAACAACTTTGATGAGGTTAGGGTGAGCTAAAGTTGATAATATATATAGATATATATATGTATATATATAAAACTTAAAACAAATGAAAAAATTTAAGTCTGTGATGCAATATAGTCCATGGATTATTTTTGATAAAATATGAGTTCATAAATTAATTGAAATTTTAAATAAGATAAAAAGATAAAAATAATACAATTGACTATAATAAATGAAATTTAAGAAATTAAAAGTTAATAGAGTGGGCACATATGTCTAATTGAAACTAAATTGTTGAGACTATCCTAATTAACAAGCCTTATTTTGTTTTATTTCACTTTATTTTATTTTTTATCAAATGCAATCATTCTCAGCTAACCCATTATAAATGAAACAGCTAGATATGCTTGCGGCTTCAATTGAAAACTCAACTCCATGCTAGGTATTGCAGAATTGATCGTAATCGTTAATGGTTTGAATTTGTTTTAGTCTCAATCTCATTATTTAATAATATTGTTGTTTTTTTATTGTATTGAAGCTATCGAGTTGTGTATTAGGAAATGTGATAGTAATCACCCCTTCAAATATATTATTTAAAAAACTATGAAAGTCATATACAAGGAGTGGTAGTTCAACTGATCCATATTAGCAGAATGAATCTTACTACAACTGGCTACCTCATGAAATGTTAGATTGGATGAAAAGTCATTTTTCCATTTTTGATCAACCTCCACCATTTAGTCATGCAGAGGACCTCATGAAGGAGGATTAACCCTAGTTCGTTTTAATGTTTGATTAGCAATGAAATAGAATTTTATTCAAAACAAAAATTAAAAACATATTATTCAACATCGCGATACAATATCAAACATAGTACACATTCTAGCTAAAAGTTTAGGAATGATCCTAACATGACTTACATTATTCAAAAGCGCAAATCATCTAACAACAAGCAGCAACAACAACACACAAAAGGCTTGTAAAGCCTTAACTACAATCAGAATTTTTTTCCTTTAAGAACACCAACAAGATTGAAGTTTGTACCACATGCGATCTAGAAGCCCAAAATAAGTATACCTCCATGATCTACTGTAGAATAAAGGACGAACTATAGCCCAAAATCATGAAACAAATCCCAATGACATGCTCACATAAAACCAATCAATCTTGTTATAAAAAAAACCAATCAATCCCATTTCCCTTCCTTTCTTTGTCATCATGGTCATTGTTTGAAATTGTGTACATATTATTACACTTCTTTGGTAGTGGAGGGCCATAAAGATCATTGCCAATGAAACTTGATGCTTCAAAGCTTTGCAATTGTGTTCCTATTGCAATTTTTCCTATCAAATTGTTGCAAGACAAGTTCAACTTGCTTAGGAAATTCAAACTGGACATGCTTGTTGGGATTTCCCCCCAAAGCTGATTCTTTGAGAAGTCCATTGACTCCAATGATCCCATGTTTCCAATATTTTGAGGAATTTTACCACTCAATAAATTTTTTGACAAGTTAAAAAAATACAACCCCTCAAGAGATGTAATTTCACATGGTATCTTACTAGATAATTTATTATCAGAAAGGTCTATGCTTGTGATGAGGCCTAATGAAGCATATAATACATCTCTTCCTTTCAACTCCAAAAGCACATCAGCTATATACCAAGAGAAAGAACTTCTATTTCCTTGGCTTCACATGTATGATTCTAAGCTTGTGTCCTTTACTTGCATAACCTTCAAGTTGCATATGCATTTTGGTATTCGTTTGGTCAAGTTGTTGTGTGCGAGATCCAAGATATGTAAGGAATTCAAAGAACAAAATTGATTGGGAATATCACCATTGAATTTGTTTGATCTTAAAAGAAGTATCTTCACATTTGGGACCAAGTGTCCAATCCAATATGGAATGATTCCTGAGAATTGATTCTCTCTAAGTTCCAAGAATACCAATTTGGTATTTCTCTTGAAAAAAAACAAGAAAATTTCTTGAAATTGTATTGTTACAAAGCTGCAACGAATTCAACCAATGTAAGGATCCAACAGACTTGGGCAAATTCCCTTGAAACGGTTGTTATCAAACTTGATAATCATTAAATTATTTGACCACATCTTACAACAATTAGGTATTTCACCTGAAAAATTATTTGATGCCAAGTTGAGATATTCTCACATCATTGACTCTTCCTTTTCTTGACATAAGAAGGAGGCTATAGATCCAAAACAAAAATTACTTGAGAGGTCTAAGCAAGCCCCATGAGGTGATATGAATGGTAGAGGACCACTCAAGTTATTTGAGCTCAAATCAATGTTTGTGACATTGATGGGATTCTTCAATGTATAAGAAAGATCTCCATGGATATCATTGTTTCAAAAATCAAAATGAGAAGCATGGGGAAAATTATTCCAAACCCATGTCAGGATAGAATCAGAGATGTTGTTAACTATGGACAAATATCTAAGATGTTTCAATGACCTAATCCATGATGGAATGTTGGGACCTAAATGCCATGACGCCATTAAAAAACAGTAGAGCTTTTGAAAAGAAGGCTTCCAAGTATGAGCCACTTTTAATTTGAGCTTGTTTTATGATGTGATGAATGAATATAATTTGGTGAAATTAGCAAGGTGATATTCATTTACAATTCCACGGAAAAGATTATCACTAATATCTAGCACTTGTAGTTCAGAAAGTGATTGGATAGTATTAAAAGGATTCCCCTCAAATTGATTTCCAGGAAGACTAAGATAATTCAAAGAGGTGACATTTCTTAAAGATATAGGAATTGTACCTTTTAAAGAATTGACAAAAAGAGAAAGAATGCAGAGATTTTTGAAAATCTCAATCTAGGGTGTCAAATGGCCATAAAGTTTTGATTTACTTATAGACAAAGTCTCCAATGTGTTTGACACACATCTTGAGAATATGTCCAATATCTTTTAAACTTGTTGGTTGCAGTTTTTGTAATATCCTCAATTTCTGTAATTAAAAATGAAGACTAAACAAATCGCTACAGAGGGATTAAAGGTCTGAAGAGTGAATAGAAAGAGTAAATGTGGAAGTAGAAAGAAAAGGAGGGGTAAAAATGTCATTTTCCAAAATGTAGAAAAAGTAAGGGTAAAACGGTCATTTTGGAAAAGTAATGGCATTTTGGTAATTTTGGTCAAAATTTGACCAAGATATCAGAAAATTCTTCAAAGCCCCAAAAGATAGAGAAAAATTCACTATCAATAATTGAGGCCTGATTAAAGTTAAAATGACAAAAATAACCTTTACGGGAATTTTAAAGATTATTTAATATTTGACTATTTAATAAATAATTAGTCAAATATAATTGTTTGATGCATCCAGAGGCCTCAAATATCTGATTCTAGAAGGTAGAAAAATAGCTTGAAATTTCTAGTAATTTATAAAATTGTTTTCAAGTGAAAACCAGAAACAGTTTCCTGAATTGGAAAGAAAAAGGCCCTATATCAGTCACTCTAGAAAGCCATATCAGTCAAGTGATTAGGGAATTCCCAAGAGAAAACCAGAAACAGTTTCCCGAATTAGGGTTTTTTTCAAAAATTAATTAAAGAGATTCTAGAAAGTAAATTGAGGAGAGAAAAATCATGAGAGTATCAGATGAATTTTGGGAATTTTTAATGACCCTATATCAGTCAAGTGATTAGGGAATTCCCAAAAAGTATTTCTGGTGCCGTAAAGTAACTTTATGGAAACTCAAAGTTTTGTAAAGTAAGAAGAGTAATCCACATTTTGCCACTTGTGCTCTTCTTATGTAAAGATGAAAAGCAAATGAAGATATTATGACAATATGGTATAATTTATCATAATAAAGTTGCTTTATCAATGTAAAGTTGCTCTGTCAGTAGAATTGGGCCCCACAATTAATTAGACATGTGCTCTTCTTCTTTTAAAGCTTCCAAGACACCAAGGACAGCCCATTTTCGTGCTCCAACCTGCAAAAATAGAGAGAGAATAGTGGAGGAAGAGAGAGCACAAGGGAGAGCAAAAATCAAGCAAATCTCAAGGTAAGTTGGTGACTCAAGCTTGATTTCTTCTATAGAATTGATCTATGAGCTCTATTCCTCCTTTTAATCGGTTTATTTTTCTCCAAAAGTGGTTGTATGGGCTGTTATGAAGATGATAAAGTTTAGGTTTTGAGAAAGGAAAATGAGAAGGAGTGGGATTTAGATGAAATAGATGCTAAGAATCAACTCTATGCATGATTTGGAGTTGATTGACAGTTGTTTTGTGCTTGTTTGAGTTGTGTATGAATTTTTAGCACAAAGTTACTGTTCATGGGCGGCTGCAAGAAATTGGTCTGCATGGAAGGGAAGGTCTTGATGCCAAATAATCATGGGAAAATTGTCTAAGAACATGATTATGCATGCATATGAAGGTAGAAGTTAAAATCACATGTTTGCAAATTTTCTGTTACATTTCGGTCTGCAGGGATTCTGTGTGAAGGAGTGTGATTTTGTCAATTTTGATGCTTCCAATAGACTTAGAAGGCAAAATTGTGTAGGGTAGAAGTGAGAAAATAATTTTGGAAGCATTGGAATCAATTTTGGCAAAGTTAGAAGGTTAGAAACCCTAAGTTGTCAAGATTAAGTCTTAGGGATTCTTAAGTGTTATAATGCTTTGGAAATGGCTTGTGATTAATGCCAAAATCATTATGAATTGTGTAGGAGTGTGAATTGCAAGGAAAAGTTGACAAAGTGCAAGTGGGAAGCTACTAAGTCAATTGGAAAGTCAAGTTATCAAGGTAGGAAATTCTCTAACTTTTACATTTACATTACTATTGATTGTTGTGTATGTTGTTTGGCCATGATTAATGTGGGTTGTAGCCCTATAACATGTAAACTCTTACTTGTGCATGGTTGTAGCTGTGCAAAAACTTGATGTGCCTTGCCCTTGTGCAATGAATGTTAATGTGAGGAAGTAAGGTTTTGTTAATGATTTCATGGCATGTTAATGTTACATAATTGCAATCATGCATGTTGATGTGTTAGTTAGAATTATTTGATATTGGGATTTCTTTGAAATCTCAATCTTTCCAATGACTCACCCTAGGCCAAAGTTCAAAGGGCAAAGGCAAAGAAGTTCAAGACTAGGTGGGTGGCTCCCAAATATTGTAGAAAACAAGTACATGTTGAAGCATGTCTTTGTATTTTGCCTATGTTAAATTTTGGATGAATGTATGTTAAACTCCTAGCATATAAAGTATGTTATATGTGTTGTATATAAATGACAAGCATGCTACCTAATTATGTTATGATGTTTTATGCATGAAAAGAGAGGAACAAAGCATGATAGAATTAATAAAAAAGGGTCCAACACCCTTGTTAAAGGCTTAACTTGAGGTAACAAGGAAACAGGGCAAACCAACTTCAAAGGACTTGAAATTTTCCAGAAACATGGTACACATTCCAAGATTTAAAATGAGTCAAATTTTACTATATTTGGATGTGTATGCAGAAAGTTATGATCTTTCAAAGTTAGAGGAAAAATCTGGAAAATTGAAAAATGACCAAATGAACAGTGAATGTTCACGTAATAAACTGTGTTGATTGAGCAAGAAATTGACCAAATGAGTATTTTTTTTTTTCCCCTGTAGGGAATTGAATAAAATTTATTTAGAGACTTGAACCACTTGATTTCGAATTTTCTAGAATTAGTTATAAATTTTCAAAGTTCGCCAAATTTTCAAGTTACTAAGTGAATAGTAACTCGAGTGAGAAATTTTGAAATTCATTTGGATGACTAATTCTAGTTTATGTAATAGTCTCAAGTGGTTTAGTTAAGATCTCTAATGTACGATAAAGCTAGAAAAGGAAGGTGTGACAGTTTTTGCTTGAGAGAGAAACACTTTTTAAGTAACAGAGATTGGTTAAAGAGCTAGGAAATGGCCCTTCCAACTAATTTTCTGACAAATCAAGAGTAACCATCGATGTCAAGTTTTCAATCGCAAATGAAATTGTTCCACGTAAATTGTTTGAAGAGAGATCCAAAGACATAAGATGGTTCAAACTATATAACCAATTAGGGATAGAAGAATTGAACAAATAACCATACAAATCAAGATCTTCAATCAGAGTGAGGTTATGAATACCATATGGAATGGAACCATGCAATTGATTATCTCCTAACTTAAGAGAAACCAAATTCTTGAGTTGAAAAATCCACTTTGGAATGAAAGGAGATCCAAAATCAAGAGAAGAAGAAAGATCAAGAATTGTTATACATGAAAAGTTTTTGGCAGAGGCTGGATGAAAGTTGTGATGAAGAGCACACCTTAACAAGTCTAACCCTATCAAAGTGGGATGAGCTTGCAAAATAGGCAACCAATCAAATGCATTAGACATATTAACAGAACTTAAATGAAGATATTGAAGTGAAGAAAGAGATGATATCCATTGAAAATTTTCTCCATATCATATTGAAAATCATAAGAGAGGCCAAGATAGAGTGATATAGCCTGTTATTACTTATACAAAGTGATATAATTGGCAAAAAAAAACACAAAGTGATATAGCCTGTTATTTCTGATCATTTGTGTATAAATTGCTTCTGTCCCAAAATTTATTAACCAACTTTTCATAATAAAAATCCCTCATTTGATTTGTAGAAAATGATGGAAAACGAATGGGATAGAAAAAATGACTTTTGAAACAGTAAAAATCATCCATGGCATGGGATAAAAATAACGTAAAAAAAGTTATTACTTGTAATAATTAAAAATATAAACGATATTTAACAACTTAATTGTACAAAAATTTGACGCGAGAATAGTAAGCAATCCCCATCACCATTCTCACTTTTGTCTAACTATATATAAATAATTCCACTAAACATTTTTTTTTATTCAAAGAGTTTCTCTATAGGCGGGTTGCACTTTATAAGTTTCTTTAATAGACAAATTATTCAAATTTTCATAAGTAAATTCACAGTTAAATAATTTTTAAGAGAAATGTTTGATGTTACTTATGTTACAAGGCTCAGAATATATATTAACCTCGATCTTTAATATAATGGTCAGCTAATTTTTATTTCGAAGATTAAGAAATTTAAATATAATACTTAAAAGTATTTGTATTTAATATTTTTCTCCAAAATAATTTACTTAAATTATAAAATGATATATAATATGATTTTATACATAAAATAAATACTTTTAAATAGTATATTTAATTTCTTTAATCTGCACGATAAAGGTCATATAAAAAAAGAGTAAATTTTTTTTTTCTACCGGAAAAAAGTGGTCAATTATACATAACTTGGGTGGATGGTACGCGTTGGTCTTTTGCCAAATGCCTTTCCAAATTTTTCCACATGGTAAAAGTAAAAGAGTCTATGTCCTCTCCATTACCTTTCCCTCCTTTACCACCTTCAGCACCATCCGAGAAAAGATCTTTTTTTTTAACCAAAGATCAATACTATTAATATGAAAATAGAAGAGATAGTTTAAACAACAACACAGAAAAGACCCTACAAACAAAGAAACAACAAAGCCAACAGCTACACCAAGGCAATTAACCAGGATCAAAAACCATCTCAACGCTATCCTCTTCCAACAACCGAACCAGATGAGACGGTGGTCTAGAAAGCCAGTCAGATGGGCATGACCCCCACAATGAAGCTTTAGCTACCCAGTCGGCAACCAAATTTGCTTCTCTTGGAACATACCGAAACAAGTAGTTCCTTCCAAGATTCCTTAAGGAAAGGATGTTTTCCAAAATATTTTCGCTCCTCCATTCAGGAGCAGCCAGCTCCATTAGGAGACAGTTGATTAGAGTCACATTATCAGACTCAAAGATAACATCATCTAGCTGGTTATTTATAGCAAAAGAAACTGCCTCCTCCATGGCTCTGCATTCACCCACAAAACTTGAATGAGCAAATTCAATTGTGGTTCTTCCTTCTAATAAGCCTCCATTAGAGTCTCTGATCACAAATGCAGTTGTTGTTCTTCCTGAGTCTGGGTGATAAGCACAATCAGAATTAATTTTCAATGAGTTGCCTTCAGGCCGAATCCAATGCTTAGCAACATTGGGTCTTCGATGTACCGAGGTTGCTGTGAATGAAGCCCCTTGACCCCAACCTCTTGCATCCCATAATTCTCTTAATAAGCTTCCTGCTTGTGAGAATGTAAAAATTGGGTCAGGGCAGGTGTTTTCATAAATATAACAATTTCTTCCTTTCCAAATCTGCCACAATATCATTGCCACTAGAGCCTTTCACCAATTAGAAAAGGATAAATTAGTGAAACAACAATCTAACCAACGGTTAAGGTCAAAATTATTTTCATTGTTAAAGACAAAAGAGAAGGGACTCCCAAACCAAACTCTTTGGACCCAAGGGCATAAACAGAAAAGATGCTCAGATGATTCTGACTTCTCCTTGCATATTAGACAGAGGTCAATCACACTCGTTTTCCTCTTATGTAGCACTTTAAACGTTGGAATGGCATTAGAAAGCACCCTCCAAAGGAACATCTTGATCTTGTGTGGCACCTTAATTTTCCAAATTTCCTTCCAAACGTTTTTTGTGTTACATGAAGAAGAACACTAGGAATCAACTTAAGCTTAGCAACTCTGTAACCTTCTTTAATTGAATAGTTTCCCTTCCTGGTCCCAGTCCATCTCCATTTATCATTTCTATAATTGAGCGCCACTGGGACATCAGTTATGGCCTTTATTTCAAGCTCAAATACCCATTCATTTATAAGAGTAAGATCCCAACCAAAATCTTGCCTCAGATCAGCAACCGATAAGTTTGCAAAAAATTCATTCAGGCAAGAGGAAATTAATTTCTTACCAGGGAGATTAGCTACCCAGGGGTCAGACCAGATTTTGGTGTCTCTGCCATTGCCAATGCTTGCTATGATATTTCCTTCCAGCACACTACGCCTATCCAAGATGCTACTCCAAAGCCATGACGCTCTATACCCTTTTCCAGCTTCAAGAAATCTACACTTGGGAAAGTACTTGGCTTTTAGAATTTTCACCCACAGCTGTTCGGGCTCCTGCAATATTCGCCATCCCAATTTTGCAAGTAATGCTAGATTAAAAGCTTCAAACTCTTTGAATCCCGAACCCCCTTCCTCTTTATCCAATTTCAATTTTTGCTTAGCCACCCAGTGCACTTTTTTATTATTCTCAGTACTTTTCCACCAAAAGTTATTAATGATCTGGTCAATTTGTAATAGAATACTTTTGGGGAATCGAAAACATGACATTGGATACACAAGAATAGAGTTGGCAATAGATTTAATGAGTACCTCACGTCCTGCCTCTGATAAGAAATTGTGCTGCCATCCTTGAACCTTCCTCTTGATTCGATCTAGGACAAAGTTTAAGGCCTAGCACTTAGATCTCCCCCACAAAATTGGCAGTCCCAAGTAGTTTCCTGGAGTATCTGCAGCATGGACCTGAAATATGTGCCCAATCTCTTCCTTAAGCATAAGAGAAGTGTTTCTAGAAAAATAAAGACAGGATTTGTTGACATTAATCTTCTGCCCAGAGGCCTCACAATATAAATCAAGGATTGATTTGAGGCATCTACAAGCCCTTTCATTAGCTTGTAAAAACAGCACTGAGTCATCTGCAAAGAAGCTGTGCGTAACCGAAGGGCAACGTTGTGCAATTCTTATACCTTTTATATTACCTTCCCTTTTAGCTTTCTCAATAAGTTTGGATAGAACATTACTCACAATGATAAACAAGTAGGGAGAAAATGGGTCTCCTTGACGAAGACCCCTTCCTGGGGTAACAGTCGAAATTCTTTCTCCCACTAACATAATAAAAAAGAGATAGAACTTATGCACCAATAAATCCTGTCTACCCATTCCTGAGAGAATCCCATTTTAATCATAATAGCACATAAAAAATCCCATTCAATTCTATCATATGCCTTGTTCATATCTAGTTTAAGAGCCACTTCCCCAACCCCTGATCTTTTATTCTTCATATGATGAAAAGCTTCATGAACAATGACAATATTATCTTGGATAAGACGCCCTAGAACAAAGGGCCTCTGATTTTCTGAAATTAGCTTTCCCAAGAGAGGCTTCAGTCTGTTAGCTATAACTTTGGAAAATATTTTATAAGCAAAGTTGCAGAGACTAATTGGGCGATAATCATTTACACTTTCAGGGCATTCAACCTTGGGAATAAGGACTAAATCTGTTCTATTTATACTAGCAAGAGGGAATCCATCATTAAAATATTCTCGGACTAGGGAACATACCTGAGGCCCCACTGTGTCCCAAGCTTTATGGTAAAAATTGCCCGTATATCCATCCGGTCCTAGTGCCTTGTTTCCTCCTAGCTCAAAGGTTGCCCTTCTGACTTCATCCTCATGAATGGTTTTCATTAAATTCATATTGTCCTCCTCTGATATCATGCTCTCTAAGCAGCCCAGGATATTGGTGAAGTCCCTGCTTGCTAATTTTGAAAAAAGCTCCTTGTAGAAATCAGAAAAGTGGCCGCCAATTTGATCTGCATTCTCTAACCAATCCCCTTGGTAGTTTTTCAGTCTTGGAATACCATTTCTGCAACGTCTTTGTATGGTAGTCATGTGGAAGAATTTAGAATTTTGGTCCCCACATTTGAGCCATTGTATTCTTGACTTTTGTGCCCAATACTTTTCCTCCTGGGCCCATAGATTTTGAATCTGTATCCTCAGGTCAGCCAGCTTTTTAGCAGAATCAGAGTCCCATACACCTTCTAAGCATTTCTGTACTTGAGACATAAGCTGGTTAATTTAACCAACACTGTTTCCAAATTCCTTCTTGCTCCACTGCTCTAGAATAAGGCTCAGGTCATCCAGATGAGTAACAAATTGCTCTATATCAGCTGAGCTATTGTCCCCCTTCCAATTTTCCTTGATTATTCTTAGAATATCTGGGTGGTCCATCCAGTGTAAATCAAACTTAAATGTTCTCCGGAGTCTCTTCCCACTGTGCTTAAATGTTAACCAGATTGGACTATGGTCAGACCCAATCGCCTCAAGTATTTGGCTATGACCGAAAGGGTACTTGATTCTCCAATAGCAATTGACTATAACCCTATCCAGCTTTTCTCTAATAAAACCTTCCCCTTCCCTGTTATTAGCCCAGGTAAACCTTCCTCCCTTTGTTTCTAAATCAATCATCTTACACTCATCCATAAAATCCCTAAAACGATGCAAATCCCTAAAGGTTTTCGGATTGCCCCCCTCTTTGTCAGATTGGTACAAAACATCATTAAAATCCCCTAGCACACACCATAGCTTTGCAGGGCTAGGGTTCAAGTTCTTGATATCATTCCACCATCTCAGCTTGCAATCAATATCTTGGGGACCATATACAAATGTCATAGACCCATAGTTTACACCATCTATCCATACTTCATCAACATGAATTATGTACCTAGAAGTTAACTCCACCTTCAGATTGACACCATTTCGCCACCACACAGATAATCCTCCAGATTGCCCAATTGGATCAACACTTCTACTCTCAGCAAACATCAACTTTTTCCTTATTTTCTCAACTTTGTCTCCCTTCATCTTTGTTTCAGACAAAAAAAACAATATCAGGATTGAGCCTTCTGCACTGGAACCTCAAATTTCGAACTGTCAGGGTGGTTCCGAGTCCCTAACAATTCCACACAAGGCAACTCATTGTTCCCCGGTGGCTGTTTTAGGCCAGCCACCTTGCCAATCATTACCAACGGATGAGGAGTGTTCAAACACCAAAGCTCTCTTAATACTATTCTTCCTATATTTAAGACGGCGTACCTGCTCAATACGGTGCCCTTCCACAAAGGAAATATTCTCCTCCACATCAATTTGAATTTCTTCATGCACAGTTTCCGCCTCTATTCTAACTGTTTCAACCGGGAATCCCAGCCCATTCTGCCGATAATCAATCTTGGAGAGTCTTTCTAGTTCCAAAATTGCCTTTTTCCTAACACCCGAGAAGCCTGGCGAGTCCCTCTCATGTGCCTTTTGCCTCTTAGTAGGTGGTGATTCCCATTGCTGCTCCGCACATCTTTTTAAGGTTACTCGTTCAACCTTGTGAGCTAAATCGGTAACATTTATGTCAGTATTTATGCCCTTCCGTTCGTCTTGTGGTTGTTCACTGGGTTTGTCTTCTAAAACAATAATGTGATTGGGTCCCAAGCTATTTGCTTCAGAAATCGGGGAGCCCAAACAAGACTCATGTAAGACCATATTTACTAGATGGGCTGCAATTATGGGCCCTCCCTGCATATTACAAACTCTTGGCCCACTATCATGAACTTTTTCCTTAGTATCCACTTGGTTTATTCCAACAGTTGTTATCCAATTATGGGGTCCCACCTCCGTTTCTTTAACCATACCATCCCCTACTTCCGTGGTCTCCGTAATTCTGATCCCCTCCCCTGTAGGTTCAGACTTAGACCCACTGCACTCCCCATACTCTAGGGGCATGTATGTTTCAGAAATCCCCGTTTCCCGCCACCTGCTCCCCTCACATCTCTGTTCCCCTGATGACTGCTTCGTTTCCGATGGGTGATCTCCTCCACCCTTCGCCGGCAAACCATGGTTACCTCGCAAAGGGGGCGCACACATATGGGCATCAAAGACTCTCCTGGTCTCGACATCTGGGTCTTCCTCATCATCCAAATCACAAGATCTGTCATCGTGTCCCAATCTACCACAAATGAAACAGAATTTAGCCAGCTTTTCATACTTAACTTTAACCTTTGCGTCTGGCAAATTATTCGGTCGAGGTACACTGAACAGAGGGATCAACGCTTTGTCCACATCTACCTCTATCCGAGCTCTGCAAAAGCTTCGTAACGAGAATCTTCCTTCAGCTGGATCCTCTACTTCAATCACAGATCCTATTCTTTCTGCCATTGCCCATATGTTCTCTTTCAGTCTCCCATTTGGTGGTATATCATGAAACTGAACCCAGAACGTACAGGTTTTGATTTGAATCTCGCTATCACACATATATGGTTTTCTCCGTTGCAAACTTAGCATATGCTGTCTTACCACCCACGGACCGTCTGCGAACACTCTGTTAGCTTCACTTGCGTCTTCGAACGAAAATAAAAAGAGATTAAATCCCAGTACTTGAACCTCCAATCCTTTTCTCAGTTTCCAAGCTGCCATCGCATGAACTTTCACCGCCCCCACACCTACTTTTGCTTTTGAGATAATTCTACCTATCAAGTGCTTTTCATCTTCGTGGTATGAGGTCCCGCCTTTCCATTGCATATGGAACTTCACTCCCTCAAGATCCATTGAAACGTCCTCTCTGATTGTTAGGCCCCACCAAGACGTGAATGGTACTATCCAATGACCCTACAATACTGAGATTGATCACCAGAAGGGTGAAGAATGTCTCTAAACAGTTATCGGGAGAGAACCCCAAGAGCTCTCACAGAGAGAGAAAACCTCACGACCACGCGCGCTCATCCGAGAAAAGATTTAATGGCTTGCATTTAATATTTTATAAATATATTATTATAATTTTGTTTAAAAATATATAATAAAACTTAAAGTCTTAAAATTTGATCTGATTAGTTCACAGTTCTATATTATTATTATTATAAAGTTAATTGTTTTGCACTTTTTTACTATAGTTACCAACTATTGAAATCATTAAATTGGTTTAAATTTATTTATATATTTTTATATAAAATGATAATAATATTTCAGTGGTGATGAAAGAGGTAAATGAGAGTAAAAGGCGGGGGAGGTAAAGGAGAAAAGTCCATCCCCTACTTTGATAATTCTTCTTCTCTTATGCCTATTTTTAAAGTCATCACATTTTGCAAGTCTTTTTTTCTGTTTGTCATCAAATGATATGTGACAATTAACATCAATTTTTTTCAGTATACCACTTATCTCAATCAGTTTTATTGAAATCTACAAAATATATCATCTCCAATATTTAATATAAGAGTTAAATAAAATTTATTTTAGTTTTAAATATTAGAACTCAATCCATTTCATCTTTCACATATAATCCTCCCTCAAAATATCCTTATCGATAATATGTGTTAAAAGGTTCCTTATCGATGACATGTGTTAAAGGGTTTCCATCAAATAATACTCCGGATGAATGTACATTTAACATGGTGTTTCCGGATGAATGTACATTTAACATGGTGTTTAGAGAAACATCTATTTTATTACAAAAATACAATCTTAACTACTTTTTCTAATAGTTAAAAATTAGTTATTTAATTCTTATATTTGGAATGGGAAACAGTACATAATAGATATTTTGTATCTCAGTTATACCAAAATTCCAATGTAAAACCTACAACTACCTATTTGTGATTTAACTTTGATGAAACAAGAAACTAACGTCATAAAATAGGTCATGTCAATTTCATAATAAAATTGAAGTTTATAATTGATGAGATGTCGGTCATTACAAATAACCGACGACTAAAGCATCCAAGGGAACGGTCACTAAAACATTCATTATATTAGTCGCTAGTCATATAAAAAACCGTCGGCTAAATTATACAAATGGAAAGCATTTGATATTCGTTGTACTAGCTTTCGAAGTTTTAGATAATTGACGACTAAAGTGTATCGAGCAGAAGGTCTCATTTAAATGTTCATTATATTAATCGTCGGCAAACTGACAACTAAAATCTACAAGGTTCAAAGCATTTAAATATTCATTATATTAATCATCAGTTATCTTGAAAATTAATTATAAATATCTACCAGTTAAAAATACATTTAAATTTTCATGATTTTAGTCATCGGTTATTTTAAATAACTAGCACCTATATTCATGAAGTGAAAAGTGGAAAAGGTTGGATGTAACAACAACCTATTCTTTATTTAGAGGATTTAATTATCATTGAGAAATAATTGTTTTATGATAAATGTAATTTAGAATTTATCTAAAATGAGTTATAAGAAAAGAAGAAATTATAATATGATAATAAAAATAAATTTACAAAATGAATAGTGTTCGAATGAAAATAATCCAAAACAGGAGGAATTTAAAGGTTTTTGTGCATATAAAGAAAATGAAGAAAAAATAAAAAGGAAAAAGAAAAAGGAAAAGGAAAAGGCATAAAAGTGAAAAAGAAAAAAAAGGAAATATTCAAGTGGCATGTGGCCCCTTAAATTGGCGGAGAGGGTGGATGAGAGGTGTATTATATATACCCTTTACATTCCATGACGAAGGAGGAGCGCACTTCCTCTACTCTCTTCAGATCTGAGACTTTATTTCGAAAAAATTTAGATAATTAAAACTATTTATTTTTATCTAATTATCTTTATAAAAATTATTTTAAATAATTTTATTTTTCTAACAGTAGTATCAACTGATTAGACAAAAGTTTAGAATTAGAGTTTGAGAAAAACATTGAATTTTCGCAATAACTGTCCTATGAGAGGTGAATGAGGATTAATGATTAAGTTTACTCAATTTAGATTTGTGATTTGGCTGTCGTGATAATTTAAAATACATATTTGATTTAACAAATTCATGGTTTATTCTATAGAGAGTATTTTCACATATTAAACTTGAGTTAAATAATTCATTAGTGTTATTAGAGATATTATTGAAATTTTAATCAGTTTAGAAGAAATTAGGAATTTATAATTTAACAATTTTATGTTTGAAACCCTAAACTTTAAATTGGGGATTTTGTGCAATTGAAGTTAATCTTTGCTTCAAATGAGTTGTTTGGGTTGAGAAGAATATTTTAATTGGTTAAAACAAATAATCAAGTGGTGCAGTCCATGCAGACCACACCGATGGCGAGAAGAAAGGTAAGCACTTTTACAACTTTTTTTGAGAGCGGCTTCTAGTTTTCCACACCTTTGTCTTAATTACTTAACGATTTGGGATAATTTAACGAACTGGGATAACGGGTTAATCGCATGCCCCAATTAGAGAGCAAGATAGATTGTGGTAGCCAACGCTTTACAAGTCCACAGCGTTAAACACTATGTGGACCTGAGGTGTCATGTACCTAAATAATTGGAATTAATGAGCCAAAAAAAACGTAAAAGTTTAATAGGTTGAAGGACAACTAAAGGGCATTGTGCGATGAAGGAAGGTTCTTTCTCCAAACCTGAAGCCTAATTCACAAGCAAACACAAAGCACAAAAGGTGTGTTTAAAATCAACAGGCCTTATTTTAATTTGATGTTTGGAAACTTAAGATAGGGTAAAGGTTAGATTGTGCAACGTAATTTATGTTTTGATTGACCTTCTTGAAAAAATCAGTTTGATAAGCAGCGATTGGAAAAGCAATAAAAAGGTGCTTAGAGTTTAATTGGTCTCTTTCATGGTAAAGCACTTAATTTACATCGCAGTCCCAAACATCTCCAATTGAGCCCAAACAGATTTTTGAGCTTTGAGCTCTCCAAAAGCAATGTATTTTCTGTTTAACTATTGTTTGGGTCTATTGGATAAGCTTTGCGCCCCAAGAATGATTATGAGACTGAGAAAACTGACATATTTCAAACAAACAACGTGACAACATTACCTAATTTAGACAAGGGAACCAAATATAACTTTCATGAAGCTAGAGAGATCAAGAGTACCCTTAAGCCACTAACATACTGTGTGGCCAAAAAAACTTGAAGCCAGTAAAGAAAAAGATAAGAAGCTTCTAAGCTAATCTCAGTCAAAATCAAGAGCAAGCAATTATGTACAAATTTCCTGGAAACTTCTCCGTTCAAGGTACAAGCAAGCAACATGACATGTAGTAAATGCAATAAAATAATGAGAGAGACAAAGGAAGCGTGTACGTGTAAATGTTCTGCATTTTTCCACACATGAACAGTAGCCATCTACGGTGGTGTATATATAGTGAACCTTACAAATGAGGAAATGACACGCTTACATAATGTGTGCACTATGGGAAACCTGTGTGGAGGTTTCTAGGTCCATTATCCTCTCTTTGACCCATTTGGGTCGCTGAAAATTCAGGAACAAAAATGGAAAATATGGATTTTTCATTGACGGGGAACGTTGGCTTGATAAAAGAGATAGGAATTGATTTTCTCACGAAAGGTAATGTTTCTTTAAAGATAGAAAATTAACTTGGTATACTTGAAACGTCTGTTCTAAGTTAAAAACGAACTCTACCTTGGGCAGAAAGAATGGAAAAAAAGAATGAAAGTGCAATAAATGTGAAATTAAGAAAGAAGGGGAGCTCACATGTGGGAGCCATGGTTGTTAATTTAAGAAGATGCTTTTGCCTAAATGTTGAATCTTTTTTTCAATTCATTGTTGTATGCTACTTACCAACTTTGATATAAAATCTGAATTGACTTCTTTTTTATAGATTAGGGAAGCTAAATAACTTGCTTTAGATTTACTAAGTTAAATTAACAACTGATTTGCTTGTACTATTTTACTTGTTTGTTGAACAACATGTTTTTTATGGATGTTGACAAGTTTATTGATATATTTATATTAATGCTTTGGTTGGCAAGTTTGATTATTTGTTAGTTAAATTTATTGTTTTGGATTTGCTCCTTTTCTTCTCCATACAAGTGGTGCAGCACTTCATCCAACATTTGGGTTTGTTTGGTATGAGGGGAGGAGAGAGAAAATAAGTATAGGGAAATTTTTTGAAATTGATTTTTTTTAAAAAAAAATAGAGAAGTAGGGTTTAAATTTTTGAATTGACTTTTCTTACCTTTTATCTTACACTTTATTTTTATTAAAATTTTATGACTCATTTCTTCAATTTGTTTTAAATTTAACTCACAAAAATTCCCCCTTTCAATCTTTCATACTTCTTCTTAATATCTGTTTGGTATGAGGGGAGGGGAGGGGAGGAGAAATTTTTGTGAGTTGGATTTAAAAGAATAAAGAAGTGGAGTTAAAAGCTTTTAATTAATTTTTCTTACTTTTTTTATCTTACTTCTTATCTTTGTTAAGATTTTATAATCTCATTTCTTTATTTTTTTTTTTAAATTCAACTTACAAATATATTCCCTCATGTTCCCTCCAAATCGGCCGTACTAAACAGCACCTTAGGACGGGGAAAGTGCACCCTACCAAGAGTTGGGCAACTGACTGGTAACCTATTTGGCCTCATCCTGTCTATGTGTTATGTGTAGTCATAAACACAACACCATTGTTTTAATATTTTTTTCCCGTCCTCTTTCATCTTACTTCATTTGTAATTTCTTTTATAGTACCGCATCCAATATGTTCATTTCCATCCCACTAATCTTTCATATCTCTTCATCACTTTTTTTTTCTTTTTATTTTTCATTTTCTTGATATTTAGCCCCCTGATATACGTACTTGGGTGTGTCCCCAGTGGCACAAAGCGCCTCTGTCATAAAGATAGGCTGTAAGATCTAACCCTTATGTGGGTTGTAATCCTATGTGTGTGAGTTTTCTTCACCATATTGATGGAAGGTTGTAGATGTGGGAGTGAGTGGTTGTGCCTAACCCAAAAAAACAACAAAAAAACTTAACAACTTTTAAAATAATCTTATTCCCTAAAAATTTGTCTGTCAAATAATGTATTTCTCACATAATAGGCAAATTAATTAAATAGCTCATCATAAATTTAGATAAATTTCACAATTGAATTGTTTGATATTTATGGATGGAGACATAATTACCAATAACCAATGGACCAAAATAAATACGGACAATTTCTAAAATGGGCCCACTGAATTCAATTTAAAGATTAATGTTGTCCATTAATGGCCTGATAGTCATTTTTCCTAGAAATAGACTTTCTAATGACCCAAACTTTCAGGCCCATTTGTTGTGTCCAGTACAACATCCCATGTGACAGTTCAAAGATAATGTAGGCCCAACTCATGCTTCTAAGTGAAATGTGAATTCTACTAAAAAACAAAAATTTTGCCCTGCCCTTGGATCGTGGGTGAGCCCAACCCCTTTCCAAAAATTTTTGTACAAAAAAAAAACAAAAAAAAAACAAAAAAAAACAAAACTCTCAACATTATGAATAAAGGTTGATCAAATTGATAACTAATTGGTTTACCTAAAATCGTGAGTTTAAATCTTGTTGTCGATGTGAAGACTTTATTTGTCAGGGTAATTATAAGTACATTTTTAAGTTATCTTTTAATCTAGAGGTATGTATTGACCTTGTTGAGCAGCCAAAATCTAACAAACTTAAGCCTTTTTGTACCAAAAATAACTCTCAACACTATTATATGAAAGTATAAAACTGAACTTTTAGGATGCTCAACATGCTACATGATTATTCAATATAATGATCTAATAATTTAATGCTTGTAGTTAGGGTTGTTAAGAAAAAACTTAGTCTAAGCAAACTCAATCCTATACAACAAAGCCCGATTCGACCCAACGAAAAAGAACAATCCAAATAAAAAATGGGGCTAGTCCAAACTAGGTGTTGGGCTACCCTTTAAGACCAAATCATTTGGTCTAACCTGGTGCTATTATTTTTTTGTGGTTAAAATTTAGTTTTGTCTCAAAAGTTTTCTCTAATGAGCACTCAGCACCCATAAATTTTAGTTAATTCATATTTTTCATAGAAATTTTATTTCGTTGCATATTTACCCTCAAGTTAACAGGCTAAGCAGTCAAATGTTAGTGATGCCACTCTACTAATGTGGTATGCACATATGTCATCCACCTCACATTTTTTTCCAAATCAGATTTAAAATATTTAAAAAAAATATACATCCCCCAATCTTCTTCCTCCCTCCCCATCACCGATGTGCCCAGAAATGTTGAAAATATAATACAGCAAATTGAAAAATCGCATCATCATCCAAAAATCAAATTAATGTGTTGAAACATATAGACTTTTGTTTCTTTTTTGTGATACAAAGTGGTCGTATGACTAGATATAGGTATCACTAACAAATCTGGAGATTAAAAAAATCTCCCCCTTCATCATCAGTGTCCATGGATGCCCAAAGAAAACAGACTATACAAGATCAAAAACATTACCATAAACTTAGATATCGGTATGCCAATATATAATTAGAAGAAAAACAGACAGAACTAGAGAACGAAGGAGGTGAAGAAGACAAAAGCGACGAGGGAGGTGAATAAGACAAAAAAAATCAAATATGAGAAGAATGGGGATGAATGAACCAGTTTCAAGTAGATCTTGTATTTTCTATTTTCTGATGGTCATTGCTTGAATATCTTATTCTTATTTTAATATTCATAGTTTAAGAGCTTGAGGATGGATTCACAAGTTAAAGCTTTTATGAGAACCAAGTGGCAGCTTTTTTTGGGTCTTCAATTAAAATATTTTTTTTAGTCTAGACATCAATAGTCTCCCAACCCATTCTGGTCTGGTCTAATCTGATCCGGTCCGGTCTAGTTTCAGCTTACTTTCAGAACATACCAAACCAACGGCTTAAAATATGAACCTATGCTCTAATCGAGCTAGGCCTCTTGCTGATAGCCTACTGAATCCAATCCTGTCTTTGTGCACTCCTACTTGTAGTGATTTATTAAGATAAGATTGAAAAAAAAAAGGATCAGTTTTTTCCTTAATAGAAAATTAAGATCGGAATAAAGTTATATTTAATTTTATGAAGACTTAAAAAGATCAATAATATATTCATTAATATCATTTTTATGACGCCTTTTGGCTTTTATTATTAAGAAGTATATCATTGACTAGGTTCAAAAAACGGGACCGGGCATTGAACCGAGTGAGACAGTGGTTCAAGAGTTGATGGTTCAGATCGGGTCAAGCCGGGATTAAACTGGCTATATTAAAATAATATAATTTAGTAAACTATATTTTATTTTAATAAATTAATAGCTAAAACCTAGAATATTATTTTATTTTACCCATATTTTAAATTTTTAGAGTTTAATTAAATATCAGTAATAAAACTATTGGGATAAAATGAATTGATTTGATTTTATGTCATTATGTGAAAATTTGTTTAAATAAAAAACAAAAAATTTAAAGCTAGTTTTGTTACCATGTTTTTTTAAAAAAATTTAATAAATCATATTATCTCATTCTGATTTTATTTTTCAGTGTTTCTACCTTTTAAATTTTTTCTTTTAAAACAAGAGTCAAACCGGTTAAACCGCCAGTCCAATGGTTTAGTGGTTTAACATTGGTTTGATTTGTCTGAACCGATTCCTAATTCAACTACTCAACCGGATCGGATCAAGGACAGGTTCACTGGTTTACGGTCTGAACCGACCGGTTCGGTCCGATTTTTTGAAATTGACAATTAACAAGCAACAACTATTGTGACTGAGTCCATTACATTACACATACAATATAACTAATAATTTATGCCATTTCATCGTAAAAATTATTTTTTAATTTAATTTATGTAAAAATAATTTTTAAATGCTTTTCTAAACAAACTTTTCTAAGCCTTTTTGTTGCATGCATCAGTTTGTCAGACTTCAGAAAGTCACAAAGTCACCAAGATGGAGACTAGGAAATAAAACCTACGGGACTCACTCACACCCTCACCCTGTCCACGTGTCCCATCCCTCCAACCTAATCGTCACACTACAGCTGTCATCTTGTCCATATGCATAATTCCCACCATCTATGATGCAAAGGCATCATCAACACGTTGGCCAAAAAAAAAAAAGGCATCATCAACACCACTGGCATATTCTTGGCTGTTTTTATAGACCAACACAAACACGGCTTTAAAGGCACCTTCCTCCTTGGAGCCGGTAATATAACACGGCTTTAAAGGCACCTTCCTCTTTAGAGCCGGTAATATGGGCTCAACCCGTGGCGGGTTGGGTTGAAAAAAATGTGGCCCATTTAGGTGTGGGTTTTTTTGCCCCGCACCCGCCTAGCCCGCACTCGCGGCGTAAAGCCCACCAACTTTTTTTAAAAAAAAAAATTTAAATTGTTTTATAAAAGATATGTGGATAACATATGATTATAATGTAAACCTAATTAATATTGAATGTTTATTGATAATTTGATTAGTTTATATTTAGTTTAAATCCAATCTTATAAAGTGTATTATGTATCTTTAAGTTGTATTATATAAAATTTGAATTAGATATTTTATGTTCAAGTTATTATGTATTTTTATTAATTAAATTTATGAAAAAAAATTTCATTTGAGGTATTAAAACAAATAAAAAAGATATTTTAAGTGTAAGTTAAAAAATATTATGAGTAAAAAAATATAAAAAAATTAAATAAAAAAAAGTGGCTGACTAGCCCGCCAACCCGCCATGGCGTGTTGGGTTGGGATTTTCCCAACCCATATGTAAGCGGGTGTTTTGAGCCCGCCGTGACCCGCAGCGGGCCAGCCCGTAACCGGTGGGCTGGCCCGTTTACCAGCACTATTCCTCCTCTCCTTCCCCTCTCACACCTGAGAGAAATAGCTCTCTACATAGTTCAGAGGGAAAAAAAATGGGAAGCGTCTATTGCGAATCAGTTGTAATAGTAATTAGTATGTTTATTGTAACCATATATAGTTATTGGTGGTGAAGTTGTACATGTTGATCAATGTCTTTTTGCTTGAGAGAACAACGATGTGACCGATGCGATTCAAAAGGTTTCTGAATTGTTGCTGCTTATGATTGTATATTGTTGAAGGTGTTATTAGTTATTAGCCATCAAATGAAAACAGCCTCTTTGGTTGTCTTGTAAAACTGTATACAATTATCCCTTCTCAGATTTTAGTTGGTGTGACGCTTGTGTATTGGGTCGCTCTTTGTTCTTAGCCACCAAATGAAGTAGTTTGTTGTATACAAGAACAAGGTTGTGCTGTGTGTATGTAATCCACAAACAAGGGTGTATCCCTCCCCTAGACATAATACAACTTTTGATTTTTGATATAAGCTCCGTTTGACTTATTTAGAAAGATTAAGGAAATTAAATAAACTATTTTAGAGTATATATAGTTTAAAATACTTATATGTATCATTATATATCAATTTACAAATCTAACAAATTAGTTTAAGAACAATGATAAATATATAAATTTATTTAATTTATTTAATCTCTAAAAAAATTAATTGGAGTTTATATTAAAAGCGAAGCTAGTATACAGCCAATGAACATACATTTGTTGGATAAAATTCTTCTTTTACTGATGTTTACCGTACATACTAATTGACTTTGATGAGTTCTGGATGAGCTAAAGTTGATAATATATATAACTTTAAACAAATGAAAATAAATTTAAGTCAGTGATGCAATATAGTTCATGGATTATTTTTGATAAAATAAACGTTAATAAATTAATTGAAATTTTAAATAAAATTAAATGATAAAAATAATACACTTGACTATAATAAATGAAATATAAAAAATTGAAAGATAATAGAGAGGCGCATATATCCAATTGAAACTAAATTATTGAGACATACTATCCTATTTAACAAGCCTTATTTTGTTTTATTTCACTTAATTTTTTTTTTATGAAAAGCTATAATTCTCAACTAAGTCATTACAAATCAAACAGGCAGATGGGCTTGTGGCTTCAATTGCAAACTCAATTTCGTTCCACCAGGTATTGTAGAATTGATCGGAATCATTAATGGTCTGAATTTGTGGTAGTCTTATTGTTTTAAGAATATTTTTGCTTTTTTATTGTATTGAAGTTATCAAGTTGTGTATTAGGAGATGCAACAGTTATAACCCCTTGAGATATATTATTTAAAACACTATGAAAGTCATATGCAGGGAGTGACAGTTCAACTAATCCATATCAGCAAAAAGAAACCTTGCAAAAATGTCCCATTGGATGAAAAGTCATTTTTTCCTCTTTGATCAACCTCTCCACCCTCTAGTCATGAGGAGGACCCTCAAGAAGGAGGATGACTTCTTGTCTGTTGTAATGTTTGATTAGCAATGAAATAAAGTTTTATTCTAAAGAAAAAATTAGAACATTTTATTTAACATCGCAATAAATTATCAAACATAGCACACATGCTAGCTAAAAGTTTTGGAATGAACCAAACATGCCTTACATTATGTAAAAGCTCAAATCATTTAAGAACAAGTAGAAGCAACAACGTACAAAATGCTTGTAAAGCCTTAACTACAATCACACATTTTTCCTTAAGTACACCAACAAGATTGAAGTTTATACCACATGGGATCTAGAAACCTGAAGTATAGCTCCATGATCTACTGTAAAGTAAAGGACCAACTACTGCCTAAATTCCTGAAACAAATCCCAATGGCATGCTCACATAAAACCAATCAATCACATTTCCCTTCCCTTCTTTGCCATCATGGTCACGGTTTGAAACACTGTATGTATCATCACACTTCTTTAGTAGTGGAGGGCCACAGAGATCCTTGCCCATGAAACTTGATGCTTCAAAGCTTTGCAATTGAGTTCCTGTTGGAATTTTCCATATCAAATTGTTGAAAGACAAGTTCAACTTGCTCGGGAAATTTAAATTGGATATGCTTGATGGGATTTCACCCCAAAGCTTATTCTTTGAGATGTCCATTGACTCCAACGATCCCATGTTCCCAATATTTTGAGGAACTTTACCACTCAAGACATTTTTTAACAGGTTCAAAAAATGCAATCCATCAAGAGATGTAATTTCACTTGGTATTTCACCAGATAATTTATTATCACAAAAGGTCTATACCTGTGATGAGGCCCAATGAAGCATATACATCATCTCTTCCTTTCAACTTCAAAAGCACATTAGTTATATGTCCAGGAATAGAACTTCTATTTCCTTGGCTTAGCGTGTATGATTCTAAGCTTGTGTTTTTACTTGCATAACCTTCAAGCGGCTAATGCATTTTCGTATTCGTCCGATCAAGTTGTTGTGTGTAAGATCCAAGATATGTAAGGAATTCAAAGGACAAATTTGATTGGGAATCTCACCATTGAATTTGTTTGATCTTAGAAGAAGTATCTTCACATTTGGGACCAAGTGTCCAACCCAAGATGGAATGATTTCTAAGAATTGATTCTTTCTAAGATCCACTAATACCAATTTAGTATTGTTCTTCAAAAACAGGAAAATTTCCTGAGAGTGTATTGTTACGAAGCTGCAATGAGTTCAACCAAACCAAGGATCCAAAAGATGCGAGCAAGTTCCCATTGAAATGGTTGTTATCAACTTTGATAATCCTTAAATCATATGACCACATCTTCCAACAATCAGGTATTTCACCTGATAAATTATTTAATGCCAAGTTTAGATACCTTAACATCATTGGCTCTTCCTTTTCTTGACATAAGAAGGAGGCTATGGATCCGGAAAACAAATTACTTGAAAGGTCTAAGTAAGCCACATGACAAGATATGTATGGTAAAAGACCGCTCAAGTGATTTGAGCTCAAATCAATGTATGTCACATTCATGGGTTCTTCATTGTATAAGAAAGATCTCCATGGATATCATTGTTTGAGAAGGCAAAATAATAAGCATTGGGAAATTCATCCCAAACCCATGTGGGTATAGAATTAGAGATGTTGTTGTTAACTATGGACAAATATTTAAGATGTTTCAATAACGTAATCCATGATGGAAAGTAGGGATCGAAATGCCATGACACCATGAGCAACTTGTGTAGTTTTTGAAAAGAAGGCTTCCAATCGGGAGCCACTTTTAAGCTTAGCTTGTTTTGGTTGCATGCAATGAATGCAAATTGGTAAAATTAGCAAGGTGATATTCACTTACAATCCATAGAAAAGATTATCAGTAATATCAAGTATTTGTAGTTCAGAAAGTGATTGGATACATTAAAAGGATTCTCCTTTGATTGATTTTCACAAAGAATGAGATAATTCAAAAAGGTGAGATTTCCTAATTGTACCTTTTAAAGAATTGTCACAAAGATCAAGACGTCGGAGATTTTTGAAAATCCCAATCTAGGGTGTCAAATGGTCATACATATTTGATTTAGCTATAAGTAAAGTTTCTAGTGTGTTTGAAGCACATCTCAAGAATATGTCTAATATCTCTGAAACTTTTTTATTGAATTTTTTGCTAGAGAGAGAAACAATTTTCAAGTTACAGAAATTGCTTAAAGAGCTTGGAAATGGCCCTTCCAACTGATTGATTGACAAATCAAGAGTAACCATAGAAGTTAAGTCTTCAATTGCATGTGAAATTGTTCCAAGAGAGATCAAGAGATTTGAGATGGCTCAAACTATATAACCAATTAGGGATAGAAGAATTGGACAAATTCCAAGACAGATCAAGATCTTTAATCAAAGTGAGGTTATGAATACCATTTGGGATGAAACCTTGCAAATGGTTATATCTAAATTTAAGAGAAACCAAATTCTTTAGTTGAAAAATCCACTTTGGAATGGAAGGAGGTCCAAAATCAAGAGAAGAGGAAAGGTCAAGGGTTGTTAGAGATGAAAAGTTTATGGCAGTGGCTAGATCAAAATTTTGAGGAAGAGCACACCATAACAAATATAACTTTGTCAAAGAGGGAAGAGCTTGCAAAGTAGACAACCAATCAAGTGCAATGGATAGATTAACAAAATCCAAATGAAGATAATGAAGTGAAGAAAGAGATGATATCCATTGAAGATTATATCCATACAATATTAATGACATCCCATCCACATCATATTGAAAATCACCAGAGAGACCAAGATAGAGTAGATTTGATAGATTCCCAATTTGGTGTGAAATGTTTCTAGTGAAATGATTACCTCCAAGGTCAAGGTGGAGCAAATCAAAGAGATTTTCTATTTGGTGAGAAATATTTCCTCTAAATCCCACATAAGAGGTTAAGATATGTCAAGCTTGTCATTGAGTAAAGGGAACTTGGAATTTGCATGCCTCCAAAATCGTTGCCACTTAGGTCTAAGAAACTTAGCCTTTTCAAATCAAGTATTGAACAATGTAATTCCCCACCAAACCTTGATTCCTCATAAGCATCATATTCCCAATCAATGGAAGGAATTGAAGTTGAGAGGTGAAGTTCAAGAATATGACTAGTTACATGATGGCAAGTAACCGATGTCCAATTGCAACAATGTGTGTTGCCAATAGACCAAGAGGTAAGCTTGTTTGATGGATCAAGAAGATGATGCTTGAAATCAAGAAGGGCTTGTCACTCGCTAGGAATGCAAAGATATAGATCATCAGATGATGCTTTGCATGTGCAAAAAGGATTTAGTTGTAAGATGAGTAAAGAGGAAATCAAAACGAACACAAAAGTATGGTCATAGAAGCCCATGGTATTTAAGTTTTTTTTAGTATGGTTGGCATATGACTCATGACTAAATCATTGGTATTTATAGTGTCATAAGGGGGTTTAAGCAAAATTTTCACATAGTTAATGACTTCCCTGTAAAGTTTTTTTATCTATAGGCATGTTGGTCAATACACAACATCAGTAATGTGAAGACTTGATATATTTGAGCTACAAATATAACTATAGATAAAAAAGAAAAAGTTGGTTAAAGTTGGTCAAAAGATAATAAATATATAAAAAATACAACTTAGTTTTTTTAAAAAAAAATCTTATTTATGGAGAGGATAAGTGGGAAGAGATATAAGAAGGATTGAGTGGGAAAAGGATATAAGAGATATATAATTAATTAAAAATAAAAAATGCATTACATATTCAAAATGTAACTTATAAAGTATATATTGGATCTTATAAGTTTAAATTAAATTTTAATTTGATGCTTTAGGTTTAAAAAAATATATTTTTAGTCTGTTAATTTTATTTAATGAAAAATATTGCCTCAACAATATTTAAACAGTGATTTTACAATGAAGTGGTAATATAACATGGTTAAATTTTAAAAGATAAAAATAATTATATTAATGAATTAAAATTTAAGTATATTTTATCAATATATAAATAAGTGAGGAATCACTTTTTAAATTGGGTGAAGATACAAATCTAGCAATAAAATTTTCTTGGAGAAGCATCTGGCACCATAATATTTATAGTGTTTACTTGGGTGCAAAAATATATACATTAACTCATATAAATGGGGCAAAAATAACTGCCTTGTTAACCTGTGTTTTTCTTTTTGGACAAAGCGTTAACCTGTGTTAACTCCACATTAATTTTTAATTCAGTGAACCCCACACTATTATCTAGGTGCAATACACCAACTCATTAATTCTCTGCCCCCCCCCCTTCGTTATTTTTAAATGATTATTTAAAAAACAAAAACTCCTTGCTCTCCGACTCCGACTTATGAAATCCTCCTTCCCTCCCCTCCTCTAACTTTCTCTCTCTTGTTTATCGTTGTAGAGCTTAGACTCAAGGGGTGTGTGTGTGTATTCAAAGAAAAATAATGCATTTACTGTATTCCTTTCATCTTTGGAAACAATGGAAAACGAATCCGTTGGATTGTTGTTCACTTTATTAAAGGTTGGGTTTCTGATGGTGGAGGGCTTTTAAGTGGACGCAGAGGGAGAGAAGTGGAAGTTGTCGGTAGTGGTAAGGCCTACCATGAGCTTCCAAGAAGTAACAACCAAAGGTAAAGTGAGTCAAGGTGCTTTCTGAAGAAGGCAACAAGAGAGTGGGGAGAGACGGAGGGAGGGAGAGGATTTGAAAGTCAGAGGTCAGAGGTGCGAGGGGGAGAAAGAGAGCAACGAGTTTTCTTAAAACATAATCATTTAAAACAATATCTGGAGAGAACGGAGAGAACGCGTGACAGGTGGGATAAAATTAATGAGACAACACCAACAGTGAGGAGCCCACTTTAATGCAAGTTAAGGGTTTTATTATTTTTATCCCACTTATATAAATGCATGTATATTTTTACACCTAAATAAATGTTATGGTGCCATATGCTTCCCCGAGGAAAGTTCATTATTAAACTTGTACATTTACAGTTTTAAATATATTGAGTCAACGTTTTTTGTTAGATGAAATTAAATGCGTTAATAATAAATAACTAAAATATATATTTTAAACTCAGTAGATTAAACTGAAACTTTAAATAAATTTAAAAGAATAAATGTATTTTTTAGCCTTTTAATTATTATCTTTATCTTTGGTTTAAATTTGAATGTAAAATTTATAAAAGAATTATTTTTATTATTAGAAAATCACATATTTATGTATAAATTGCTTCTGTCCAAAAATTTTATTAACCAACATTTCAGAATAAAGGTCCATTATTTGATTTGAAGAAAAGAGTGGAAAAAGAATGGGGTAGAAAAAGTGACTTTCAAAATAATAATATCATATATGTCTTTATATGAAATATTAAAGTAAAAAATAGTTATTCCTTTAATAATTAAAAATATAATAAATATTTTACATCTCACTTGTGTCAAAATTCCGCGTGGGAATAGTAAGCAACTCCCATCGCCATTCTCACTTTTGTCTAACTACACATAAATGAATTCACCAAACATTTTTGTTGGATATTCAACGAGTTTATTCCAAAGATCTTTTCATCAATTTAAACAAAACTTTTCCCTGTTAGGAACAAAATTTTTTGCCTCATCTCACATCTAACCTTTTTTCCCCTTTTCAACTAATTTTTTTTAAAAATAACAACAGAAATAATTTTAAATAACCAGTAGTATTTTTAAATATAATCATAATATTTTTACGAATCTAATATCTTACCTTTTTTAACCAAATATAATTTCTTACTTATAAATATGCTTCATCCATAATTCATTTGCAGTTGTCATGTCTTGATATAAGATAACTATTATAACTAAAACAAAATAGTGTTCAATAGAAATATGTAAGACATTTTGAATATGAGGCAAACTAAATGGAAATTTTCTTCTCCTATCAATGTATGATAATACAAATTGATAAAGACACAACAAGAATCATGAAATTTTCTTCTTGATCCCTCTTTCGCCAAATGCCTTTCCAAATTGATGAGCAAATTTTTCCACACAAGAAGAGTAAAAGATTCCTCTCATTTTAATGTTTACTTCAAATGAGATAATTTTTTCAATCATTACTGGATTGGGCTTCTCTCCTTTACCTCCTTCATCACCGCTGGGTCAAGATCCAATGGTCCACAATTAATATTTTATAAAAATATCATTGTAATTTTATATAAAAATATATAAATAAATTTAAACAGTTAAAATTTGATCCGGACAGTTCATAGCTATAGGTTATAATTAATTTAAAGAAATTTTTTTCACTTTTCTTACTATAGTCATGAGTTGTTCGGTTCAAATTGTAACAATATAAATTTATTTACAAATTTTTATATAAAAGTATATTGATATTTTTATAAAATATTAAATACAAATCATTACGTCTTGATCCAATGGGGATGAAAGGGCCAATGGGTAAATGAGAGGAAAATGTAGGGAAGGTAAACGAGGGAAGCCCGTTCCCTACTTTCATAATTCCTCATCTCTTCTGTCTTGTTTTAAAGTTTTCATATTTTGTAAGTCTTATTTTCTGTTTGTCATCAAATGATGTGTGACTATAACATCAACTTTTTTAGTGGAGAACTTTTCTCCCTCAGTTTTAAAAAATATAGGGTAAAATATCAAATATAACCCTGATCTTATTTCTCAAGTGCATCCAGCACCTAATCTTTTTTTTGGTGCCATTTTATGCCTCATCTTTTTAATTTGGTGCAATATCATCCCTCATTTTAACTTTTAGTCAATTCTTTTAGGGAAATTAATCTTTTAGTCCTCAACTTCTAACTTACTTATAATTTAGTCTCTCAAACTAATAAAAATGAGCTTCCAAGTGCCCTTAACAATTTTTCATGAAGATTCCAAAAATTAAGTTTATTTACAATAATTCATCCATTTAGAGTAAAAAAGGCCACATCTTCTTTTAGAATTAGTTTAGGATCAAAAGAATGAAATTTTTTTTACTCTATCAGAATTTCATAGAACAACCTCTATGCCTCAATTTTTCATGAGTATTCAAGAAATCAAATTAATTTTTCAAAATTTATCCATTTCGAGCATAAAGGCCACATCCATTCAAAATTTATTCATAAGAATAAAAAATTATATTTGAAAATAAGATGTGACATTTCTGATCTAAATGAATGAATTTTGAAAAATTAATTTGATTTTTGAAATCCTCATGAAAATTAAGTCAAAGAAATTGTTTCCTTGAAATTTTGATACAGTGAAAATTTTTCATTCTTCTGACCCTAAACTAACTCTAAAAGAAGATACTGCCTTTTTGACCCTAAATGGATGAATTATTGAAAATAAACTTAGTTTCTGGAATCCTCATAAAAAATTATTGAGGGAATTTGAAAGTTCTTTTTTTATTATCTTGATTTTATAAAATAGTTTAAGGGACTAAATTATAAGTAAGTTAAAAATTGGAAACTAAAAGATTAATTTTTCCCAAAAAAAATTGGCTAAAAGTTAAAGAGACGACTGAAATTGCACCAAATTAAAAAGATAATGGACAAAATTACAGCTAAAAAAAAATATTAGAGTGCTAGGTGCACCTGAGAAATAAGATCAGTGTTATATTTGTTACTTTACCCAAAAATATATTGCCACAGGTCTGTAATATATTATAAAAGTTAAATAAGAGTTTATTTTAGTCCTAAATATTAAACCACAATCTTTATTGATAGTGCATGTTAAAGTTGAGAGAAAATGGAGAGAAAATATCATCACACATTCTGCTTGGAAGGACGAGAGAAAATAAAAAGGAAAGAAAATTGGTAAATAGTTAAATAATTAAAATATTTTTAGATAAAAATAGTTGAATAAATGAAGTATCATTAAAATATATCAAGTATAGTTGCAAATTAAATATTATAATGAAACAATTATATTAACATTAATATTATTAAATAATTTAAAATCAAATTATTTATTAAAGGTATGTGTTCATGTTATTAACTCCAAAACAAAATAATTTAGATAAAAATATATCATATTTTTTAAGGTTACGAGGTTTTAATAAAAAATAAAAATAAATTAGATATTAAATTATATTTTAAAGATTATCCTCCTAAAAAAAGAAAGTTATAATTAGAATTTTAAAAAAGTTAGATATTAAATTTAATTGTTTAAAATGAAAAAGTAATAAAGAACATATCCGTAGATAAAGGAAAAATAGTTTTCTCTTCATTTTCTCTCCATGTATGGAGAGAAAAGTTGGAGGAAAAATGTAGTGAGACCCACACCCTATTTTCTCTCCAACTTTTCTTTCATCTCACTTTTTATTTTTCATTTAAATGGGCGAAAACTCATTTTTCCCCCCATTTTCTCTCCCAACTTTTTTTTCGTTCTCATTTTTTCTCTATCCAAGTAGGGGGTAATAGAACATTCACATCTCAATTGTACAAAAATTTCAATGTGAGAATAGTAAGCAATCCCCTTTCCCACTTTGAACTTGTCTTTGGACCCAATAATTTTGCCTAGACATACATTTAGTGCCATTCTCTAGTCTTAATTATCTCTTCGATTATAACTATATGTAAATGACTTCACCTAACATTGATCTGTGTTTGCAAATCACAAGAATTCAGAGGAAAAAATAAGTGTTTTTCTATACGTGTGTTGGACGTTATAGGATTTTCTATTGATAAATTATTCAAATTTTGATCAATAAATTTATTCGATAAATATTTATATTTAACAATGTTACTTGATTACAAATTCTAGAATGCAAAGACGTACTAAATTTTCTTAGAATCAATAAATGTATTAGATATATAATTTTTCTAAATATACCCTCATTTATGAAGAGGATGAGTGCGAGACAGAATAAGCAGAAAAAAGAAACGAAAGAGACATATAATTAATTAAGGGTAATAATAAAAAAATTAATTAAATAATTAGATAAATCCAATTTATTACTTATAAAAATGATCCACCTATGACTAATTGATCAACATTATATTTTTTGTACGAAAATAAGTGAACTATACAAAACTTGTGTGGAGGTTTCTAGATCCATTATTCTCTCTTATACTTCAAAGGTCTTTTCAATTTAATAGAAATTTTTTCACATTAAAGGGGAAAAAAGTTCCCTCATCCCAATAATTTCACCTCAAATAAAATGAAAACATACATTTGATTTGTTTTCTTTCCAACTATAAATTTAAAAAAAAAAATCAGAACAATATTTTAAACATAATTCTTGTTTTTCTATTATTTTCTAGCCAAATATAATTTCTACTTGTAAATGCTTCATAATTCATTTATTGATATGTAAAAAATAACTATTATAACGCTATAAAAATAATTATTAAAAACAAAACAGTATTCAATACAAATATATGAGACATTTGGAATCTCAGGAAAATTAAAAGGGCATGGTCTTCTCGTATTAATGTATGATAGTACTAATTGATCAAGACACAACAAGAATCATGGAATTTTCTTCCACTCTTATGCCAAATGCTTTTCAAATTTTTTCACATGAGAAAAGTAAAAGATTTCTCATAAAAATTTAAACTAGTTCTGACTACTAGAAGAATTAAAGTCTAAACAGGGTGGCACAAAAGAGTACCATGCAAAAAAGAATATAGAAAACGAGTGAGAGTGTCGGAAAAGTCAACGACTGAGATGAGTATAAATGATGGGATGCCCTCCTTTGATAATTCCTCATCTCTTCCTCCCCATTTCAAAGTTTTCAAATTTTGTAAGCCTTTTTTTTGTTTTTCATCAAATGAAGTTTAACTATCAACATCAATTTTTTCAGTGTAGTGCTTATCTCCCTCAATTTTATTAAAATCTAAAATATATATCGCCTCCAATGTTTAATGTGAGAGTTAAATATAAATTTATTTTAATCTTAAATATTAGAGTTCAATCCATTTCGTTTTCCACATCTATAATCCCCCTCAAAATATCCTAATTGCTAGTGTGTGTGTGTGTTAATTAAACCGTTTCCATGCATCAAATAGTACCCCAGATTCATCTCCATTTAATGTGAATGTTTAGGGATGTCAACACCTATTTATTACACATAAATAACTTAAATACTCTCTTTTAAGATTTAAAAATTAATTATCCATCTTGATTTTGAGGATGGGAGACGGTGATATATATCTCACTTCTCAAATATACAAAAATTCCAATGTAAGAATGGCAAGCAAGTCCCATTACCATTCACACTTTGAACTTGTCTTTGGACACAATAGATTTGTCTAGACATACATTTAGTGCCTTTTCTAGTCTGAATTATCTAATGACTTCACCTAACATTGACACAAGAATTAAAAGGACAAAAAGAAGTGTTTTTCTATAGGTGTGTTTGACATTAAGGATTTTCTATATACAAATTATTCTAATTTTGTTGAATAAATTTATTTAATAAATATGTATATTTGACAATGTCACTTAATTACAAATTATGGAAAGTAGTGGCATACTAAAATTTTGTTAAAAACAATAAATGTATTAAAGATATAATTTTTTTAAGTCTACCTGCATTTATGAAGAGGATGAGTGGAATAGAGAATGGATGGAAAAAGATACGAGAAAGAACTTGAGGAATAGAGCCATATAATTAATTAATGGTAACAATGAAAAAATGTATTAAATGATTAGATAAACCCAATTCATGAGTTATAAAAAGGATCAACCTATATGAGAGAATGTTGTTTAATAGTTGGCAAACTTTTTCAAGTATAATAGATTAATTGAGTAATTAATCAACATTATATTTTTCATAGAAAAATGAGTGCACTATGCGAAACTTGTGTTGAGGTTTCTAGGTCTATTATCCTCTCTTAGGCCCTATTTGATCCACTGAAAATTCAGGAATGGAAGTAGAAAATGTGGAAATTTCATTGACAGTGGATGTTTGATTGACAAAATAGATGGGAGCCGACTTGCTGACGATATGTGATTTTCTTTTAAATATGGGAAAATTGATTCCCAACATTTTTTGTCAACAGTAATCCTAACAGCTTTAATAACTTAATTTGAACATTCAAGTATTCACATAAAACTTCCTCCAAGAACACACCGAATGTAAAAGTTTTGCCATTACAGAACAAATTATCCCCAAAATAATTTGTTCATTTAATAATTCCTAGTTTTACTGAAACGGATCTGAAAAAGTCATAACAATTTCACCATTGTATTAAGCATAAATGAACTAGCATTATGGTAAGATTGTGACCATAAGAGAAGACAAAATGACTGCACTAGGCTATATGATTTATGTTTATTTGTTTGTACTATTTTACTTGTTTGTTGAACAATATGTTTTTGATGGATGTTGACAAATTTCTTGATAAATTTATATTAATGCTTTGGTTGGCAAGTTTGATTATTTGTTAGTTAAATTTTTTTTTATTTGTTCCTATTCTTCTTCTATGAAGGGCAAGAATTCCACCCGAGTGGTGCAGCACTTCATCCAACATTTGGGTCTATTTGGTATCAGGTGAAGGAGAGAAAATGCGTAGGGAAAATTATTTTAAGTTGAATTTTAGAAATATACAGAAATGGGGTAAAGTTTTAAATTGAATTTTCTTACCTTTTTATCTTACACATTATTTTTATTAAAATTTTATTACCCATTTCATCAATTTGTTTTAAATTTCACTCACAAAAATTTTCTCTCTTCTTCCCTCCAAATCTTTCATACCAAACACCCCCAGGGGACCGGAGGGAAAGTTAGAGGAGGATAAATATTTTTGAATTGGATTTAAAAGAATAACTTAAAAAATTTTAGTTAATTTTTCTTACTGTTTTATCTTACATCTTCTCTTTGTTAAGATTTTATATCCCCATTTATTCAATTTTTTTAAATCCAACTCACAAAAATTTTCCCTCATCTCCCCCTCCAACTCACTATGTTTTTAATGTTTTTTCTTTCATTTTCATCTTAGTTCTTTTTGTGAGTTATTTTACAGTATTAGATCCATTATGTTCATTTTAAATCCAATAATCTTTCATTTCTCTTCGTCTCTGTTTTTTTTTTCTTTTTACGTTTTCTTTATATTTAGCCCCCTTGAGATATATATATATATATATATATATATAACTGTGTGTCGCCGGTGGCACAAAGCATCTCTCTCATAAAGTTGTGTGATGCGTTAGTTTTCTTCACCAAATAGATGGAAGGTTGTAGATATGGGTGTAACATAAAACTTAAAAAAATTTTAAAATAATCTCATTCTCTAAACTTTTGTCTAATAATATATTTCACATATAATAGGCAGATTGATTAAATAGCTCATGATAAAGATAGATAAATTTTATAATTCAATTGTAGTTAGGGCTGTTATGAATAGCTCATCCTAAAACTGAACCTTTAGGATGCTTAACATGCTATATGAATATTCAATATAATAATCTAATAATTTAATGCTTGTAGTTAATTAGGGCTGTTATGAATAGCTCATCCTAAAACTGAACTTTTAGGATGCTTAACATGCTATATGAATATTCAATATAATAATCTAATAATTTAATGCTTGTAGTTAGGGCTGTTATGAATAGCTCATCCTAAAACTGAACCTTTAGATGCTTAACATGCTATATGAATATTCAATATAATAATCTAATAATTTAATGCTCGTGGTTAGGGCTGTTAAAAAAACCCGGTGTAAGCAAATCCAATCCTATCGAACGAAGCCCGGTTGGATCAACAAAAAAAAAACAGCCCAAATAAAAAATTGGCTAGACCAGATTGGGTTTCAGGCTGCCTTTTCAGACCGGGGTTCTACTTCTATTCTTTTTTTTTTTTTCATAATAGGTTCTACTTCTATTCTACATCTACGTCGACGCGTCATTCTTCCCTCTTCATTGTGGGTGTCGCAGGTTCTTCTGTTCTTCATCAGCATCACTCATTCTTCTTCTGTTCGTTTCCTACTTTACTGAAACAATATTCAAGCATATTTGAAAAATAAGTGTTTCTTTATGATTTTTTTTCTTGTATTTTCTATTTTTTGATGCTGGTTACTTGAATATCTTATTCTTATTTTAATATTCATAGTTTAAGAGCTTGAATAAAGATTCACAAGTGAAAGCTTTTATGCAAACCAACTTGCAACTTTTGTTGGGTCTTCAATTATTATTTTAATAATTTTTTTTGTCTTCACACAGAGGCCCGAACCTCAGACTTTTTGTGTTTTGTAACGATATTAAAAAAAAAATATAGGCGCATGCTCACTAAGAGGCCTTTCAGGCATGTCAAGAAGCCTAATCCTATTTTGTTTTATACAAATATTATTAAAAAAATGATAGAAGAGGATGTTGAACCAAAGACGTATAGCTGTTGGATAGAGAAGGCATACAATTACACAAATGCATTTTTTTTGTTATTTGTCATCCATTGTCTATAAATTTAAACTCACTTTATCTAAAATTTTTAGCAATTAATTATTCTATTTCTACCTTGGTTTTTTATCACTCTATCCATCACTCATCAGTACTACCGCCCTCAATCTTCACTCCATGACTCGTTGTTGCCATCACTGACCATCTCTATGTCCAGTCATAATTACTATTCTTCCATATTTCTTATTTAATTTGCTTTTTACAAAATGTCTTGCTCTTGAACAGCTACAACTTGGCTTCCATGTTTTCCCTTGCCTATGCTTTTTATGCTTTCATAGAAATCATCGACTGATCGAGAGGTTGATTTTTAAGTCATCGTCATCATGTGGTGCGGCAAGATGTACCCAAACTTGACATACGCCAGTGAGAAGATGAATAGGGAGAGCCTGGTTTTAGGGGTGGCACCCATGAAGGTCAAGTTCGAGGCCATCGAGATGGGGGTTGCCACTGAGATATTTTATAATGTATTTTAGATGATTTTAATGGATTTTTGTGATTTATGATTATTTTTGGCATATTTAGATTTAGGTATGTTTTTAGCCTAACCCTATTTTCCTATTAAGGCTTGTAGCCTCTTAGCATGTTTATAAAAGTTCATAAAATAACAAGCTTTTTTTACAAGCTTCAGGTCATGCCTCAATAAAGGCTAAGCTTAAGCGGTCAAACTAGCTACAAGACACCTTGTTGCAAAATAGGCTTAGAATTTTTAGGGCGAAGCATGGTCTAGCTTGGCCTATTTCCATCCCTACTAGCTATCAACAGTCTCCCAACTCGAGCCAACTAGTCCTAGTCTAGTATAGCTTGGTCTAGTTTTGACTTACCTTCATACTAGACCAAATAGACCACATGCTTAAAATATGAACATGTGTCTGGACCTTGGACTAATAGCCTACCAGATCTTTGTGCATCCTTAATTGTAGTGGTTTATTAATACACCACTATCTGTACTTGTATGACCAAAATTAATTTTGTGAAAAACATTCTAATGGTAGTTATTATGTTTATTGTAAACATGTAATAGTTGGTGGTAAAGTTGTTGATCAATGTCATTTTGCATGACAGAACAAGGATGTGACTGATGCAATTCAGAAAGTCGTTGATTTGCTGCTGATTATGATTGTATATTGTTGAATGAGTTTTTAGTTATTTGCCACAAACTAAAATGAGCCTCTTCACTCATCGAGTAAAACTGTAATTTATCCTTCTCAGATCGTACTTGGCAGGATGCTTGTATACTAGGCTACCCTTTGTTCTTGTTCACCAAATGAAGCAATTTGTGATCAATAAGAGTACGGTTGTGCTAAATTTATGTAATCCAAAAACAAGGGTGTATCTAATGCCTCTCTAGACATAATACTACTTATGATTCTTAATATAAGTCACGGTTGACTTTATTTAGAAAGACTAAGGAAATTAAATAAACTACTGCAAAGTATATATTGTTTAAAATACTAATATATATATCATTATATATCAATTTACAAGTTTAACAAATTAGTTTGGAAAAATGACATATATAAGTTTGTTTAGCTTATTTAATCTCTTAACAAAGTTAATTGGAGTTTACATTATGAAATGAAGCTATATCGCCAGTGAACATACATTGATTGGATAAATTTCTTCTTCTATTGATATTTACCATATATACTAATTGACTTTGATGAGCTCAGGACGAGCTACAGTTGATAATATATATTCCTTTAAACAATGAAAAAATTGAAGTCCGTGATGCAATATAGTTCATGGATTATTTTTGATAAAATAAGAGTTCATAAATTAATTGAAATTGTAAATAAAATTAAAAGATAAAAATAAAACAATTGATTATAATAAATGAAATATAAAAAACTGAAAGTTAATAGAGTGGGCACATATGTCCAACTAAAACTAAATTATTGAGATCTACTATCCAAATTAACAAGCTTTAGTTTGTTTTATTTCATTTCATTTTATTTTATTTTATCAAAAGCTATCATTCTCAACTTAGAAATTACAAATGAAATAGGCAAATGGGCTTGTGACTTCAATTGCAAACTCAACTCTATTCCATCAAGTATTGGAGAATTGATCAGAATCGTTAATGGTATGAATTTGTATTAGTTTCATCATTTTAAGAATATTGTTGCTTTTTGATTGTATTGAAGCTATCGAGATGTGTATTAGGAGACGTGACAGTAATCACCCCTTCAGGTATATTATTTAAAAAGGTATGAAAGTCATGTATAGGGAGTGATAGTTCAATTGATCCATATTAGTAGAAAGAACCTTACTACAGCTAGTTACCTTATGAAAATGGTCCATAGGATGAAAAGTTATTTTTGCATCTTCGATCAACCTACACCCTTTAGTCATGAAGAGGACCCTCATGAAGGTCGCTGAATTCTTGTTTATCCTAATGTTTGATTGGCAATGAAATATAGTTTTATTCCAAAGAAAAATTAGAAACATTTTATTCAATATCGTGGTATATTATCAAATTTAGTACACATTCTAGCTAAAAGTTTAGGAATGAACCTAACATGCCTTACACTATTCAAAAGCCCAAATCATTTAACAACAAGTAGAAGCAACAACATACAAAATGCTTGTAAAGCATAACTCCAATCACAATTTTTCCCTTAAGTACACCAACAAGATTGAAGTTTGTACCACATAAGATTTAGAAACCCGAAAAAAGTATACCTCCATGATCTATTGAAGAGTAAAGGACCAACGATTGCCCAAAATCCTGAAACAAATCCCAATGACATGCTCACATAAAACCAGTCAATCACATTTCCCTTCTCTTCTTTGTCACCATGGCCATGGTTTGAAACATTGTACGTATCATCACACTTCTGTGGTAGTGGAGGGCCACAGAGATCATTGCCCATGTAACTTGATGCTTCAAAGCTTTGCAATTGAGTTCCTGTTGGAATTTTCGCCATCAAATTGTTGAAAGACAAGTTCAACTTGCTTAAGAAATTCAAATTGGACATGCTTGATGGGATTTCACCCTAAAGCTGATTCTTTGATATGTCCATTGACTCCAACGATCTCATGTCCCCAATATTTTGAGGAACTTTACCACTCAAGACATTTCTTGACAAGTTCAGAAAATGCAACCCCTCAAGAGACGTAATTTCACTTGGTATCTCACCAAATAATTTATTTTCAGAAAGGTCTATGCTTGTGATGAGGCCCAATGAAGCATATACATCGTCTCTACCTTTCAACTCCAAAAGCACATTAGTTATATATGTAGACGAAGAACTTCCATTTCCTCGGCTTCGTATGTCTGGTTCTAAGATTGTATTCTTTACTTGCATAACTTTCAAGTGGTTGATGCATTTTGGTATTTTCCCGTCAAGTAGTTCTGTGCTAGATCCAAGATTTGTAAGGAATTCAAGGAACAAATTTGATTGGGAATCTCACCATTGAATTTGTTTGATCTCAAGAGAAGTATCTTCACATTTGGGAGCATGTGTCCAATCTAGGAGGGAATGATTCCTGAGAATTGATTCTCTCCAAGATCCAAGAATACCAATTTAGTATTGTTCTTGAGACAAAGAGGAAAATTTCCCTAGAGTGTGTTGTTACGAAGTTGCAACGAGTTCAACCAAGTTAATGATCCAATTGATGAGGGCAAGTTCCCGTTAAAATGGTTATTATCAATCTTGATAATCATTAAATTATTTGACCACATCTTCCAACAATTAGATATTTCACTTGACAAATTATTTGATACGAAGTTGAGATATTCTAACATCATTGGCTTTTCCTTTTCTTGACATAAGAAGGAGGCTATGGATCCATAAAACCAGTTACTTGAGAGGTCTAAGTAAGCCACATGAAGAGATATGTATGGTAAAGGACCACTCAAGTAATTTGAGCTCAAATCAATTTTTGTGACATTGATGGGATTCTTCAATGTATAAGAAAGATCTCCATGGATATCGTTGTTTGAGAAATCAAAATAATAAGCATGGGAGAATTCATCCCAAACCCATATGGGGATCGAATCAGAGATGTTGTTGTTAGCTATGGACAACATATAAAGATGTTTCAATGACCTAATCCATGATGGAAAGTGGGGACCTAAATGCAATGACGCCATGTCCAAGGCGTACATCTTTTGAAAAGAAGGCTTCCAATTAGGAGCCACTTTTAAGCTGAGCTTGTTTTGTGATGCAAAGAACACGTGCAAATTGGTGAAATTAGAAAGGTAATATTCAGTTACAATTCCACAAAAAAGATTAACATCAATCTCAAGAACTTGTAGTTCAGAAAGTGATTGGATAACATCAAAAGGATTCCCCTCAAATTGATTTTCAGAAAGGTAGAGAAAATTCAAAGAGGTGAGATTTCCTAAAGATATAGGAAGTGTTCCTTTTAAAGAATTGTCATCAAGAGCAAGAGCACGAAGATTTTCGAAAATCCCAATCTGGGGTGTCAAATGGCCATAAAGTTTTGATCCAATTATAAAAAGAGTCTCTAGTGTTTTTGAAGCACATCTTGAGAGTATGTTCAATATCTCTGAAACTTGTTGCTTGCAATTTTTGCTAGAAAGATAAACACTTTTTAAGTTACAAAGATTGCCTAAACTGCTTGGAAATGGCCCTTCCAACTGATTGCGTAACAAATCAAGAGTAACCATGGAAGTCAAATTTGCAATCACATGTGAAATTGTTCCCTGTAAATTGTTCCAAGAGAGATCAAGAGACTTGAGATGACTCAAACTATATAACCATTCAGGGATAGAAGAATTGAACAAATTCCTAGACAAATCAAGATCTTCAATTAGAGTGAGGTTATGAATACCATGTGGGATGGAACCTTGCAACTGATTATGTCTTAACTTAAGAAAAACCAAATTATTTAGTTGAAAAATCCACTTTGGAATGGAAGGAGATCCAAAATCAATAGAAGAGGAAAGATCAAGAACTATTAGAAATGAACAGTTTATGACAGTGGCTTGATGAAAATTGTGAGAAAGAGCACAACCTAACAAGTGTAACTCTGTCAATGACGGAAGAGCTTGTAAAACATGCAACCAATCAAATGCATTGGACAGATTAACATAAGTCAAATGAAGATATTGAAGTGAAGAAAGAGATGATATCCATTGAAGATTTTCTCCACATAATATTAATGGCATTGCGTCCATGTCATATTGAAAATCATGAGAGAGGCCAAGATAGAGTAGATTTGATAGATTCCCAATTTGATGAGGAATATTTCCAGTGAAATAATTACCTTTGAGGTCAAGATGGACCAAACGAGAGATATTTCCTATTTGGTGAGGAATTCCACTAAATCCCGCATTAGAGAGGTTAAGAAATGTCAACCTCGTCATTGAACAAAGGAAACTTGGAATTTGCATGCCTCCAAAAGCGTTGCCACTCGAGTCCAAGAAACCTAACCTTTTCAAATCAAGTATCAAACGATGTAATTCACCACCAAACCTTGATTCCTTATAACCACCATATTCCCAATAAATAGAAGGAATTGAATTTGAGAGGTGAAGTTCAAGAACATGACCAGTTACAAGATCGCAAATAATTGATGTCTAGTTGCAACAATGTGTGTTGCCAACAAACCAAGAGGCAAGCCTGTTTGAAGGATCAAGAAGATGATGCTTGAAATCGAGAAGGGCTTGTCGTTCACTAGGAATGCAAAGATCTAGATCATCAGATGATGCTTTGCATGGCCCAAAAGGATTTAGTTGTAAGGTGAGTAAAGAGGAAATCAAAACATACACAAAAGCATGGTCGTAGAAGCCCCTGGTATTCAAGTTTCTTTAGTATGGTTGGCATACAACTAATGACAAAATCATTGGCATTTATAGTGTCATAAGAGGTTTAAGCAAGATTTTCACATAGTTAATGACTTCTGTGTAAAGTTTTTTATCTTTAGGCATGTTGGTCAATACGTAACATCAATATTGTGAAGACTTAATAATTGAGTCTAATCACACATGTCCTTTGAGCTACAAATATAACTATAGATAAAAAAGAAAAAGTTAGTTAAAGTTGGTCAAAAGATAATAAATATATAAAAAATACAACTTATTTTTTTAAAAGAAATCTTATTTATGGAGAGGATGAGTGGGAAGAGATATAAGAAGGATTGAGAGGGAAAAGGATATAAAATATATAATTAATTTAAAATAAAAAATAAAAAATGCATTACATATTCAAAAGTTAACTTATAAAGAAGTACAAAATCCATACAAAAATTTGTAATTTATAAAGAATAGCAAGGGAGTAAAAGGTATACATCATTCTTTAGTACGTACACAATGATATTCTGTTAAGATCTCATCTTTTACAAAAAAGAATTAATGAGTTGCATTAGGATTAATTAGGCTAAAGTATACTCTATTCCTTTCATCTTTTAAAACAATGGAAAACGAATCTGTTGGATTGTTGTTCACTTTATTAAAGGTTGGGTTTTTGATGGTGAAGGGTTTAAGTGGAGGCTGAGGAGAGAAGTGGAAGTTGCTAGTAGCGGTGATGCCTACCATAAGCTTCCAAGAAATAACAACCTCCGGCTCGGAAAAAAGAAGACGGGATTCAGATAGTGGGCTGCGGAATATAAAACCAAAGGAAAATAAAAATTTGCCTCATCTCACAATAATTTCACCCCAAATAAAATGAAAACATATATCTAACTATTATAAATGTGCTTCATTCATAGGATAACTGTTATAACTAAAAGCAAGATAGTATTCAATAGAGATACATGCCGATGAAGAACAGATGAAGAACCAGCGACAGCCACAATGAAGAGAGAAGATTATTGGATTGGAAATAATGGATCTAATATTATAAAATAAATCACAAAAAAAAACTAAGATGAAAATAAAAGAAAAACACTAAAAACGAAGAACTCTAATTCGTTATTCTTGTAAATCCAATTAAAAAATGTTTATCCTCCCCTCCCCTCCCAAGGATCTGGTTGGTATAAAAGATTTGTAGGAGAGGAGACGGGAAGTTTTTGTTAGTTAAATTTAAAACAAATTTATGAAATGGGTCATAAAATTTTAATAAAAATAAGGTTTAGGATAAAAAGGTAAGGAAATTCAATTTAAAACTTTAAACCCCACTTTTCTATTTTTTTTAAATTCAACTCAAAATTTTTTTCCTTCGGCTCATTTTCTCTCCTCCCCTTCATAACAAACAGATCCAAAAGTATACTTGGGTGTACTTTTTCCCCCTTCATAGACGAAGAAAAGGAACAAATCCAAAACAAAAAATTAAAATAACAAATAATCAAACTTGCCAACCAAAGCATTAATACAAATATATCAATAAACTTGTCAGCATCCACAAAAAACCATATTGTTCAACAAACAAGTAAAATAGTACAAACAAATAAACATAGATCATATAGCCTAGTGTAGTCATTTTGTCTTCTCTAATCGTCAAGCATAAATGCTTGAGTTCATTTATGCTTAATACAATGGTGAAATTATTATATGAGTTGTTCAGATCCGTTTCAGTAAAACTAGGAATTATCAAATGGGAACAAATTGTTTTGGGGATAATTTGTTCTGTAATGGTAAAAGTTTTACATTTGTTATGGTATTGGAGGAATTTTTATGTGAATACTTGAATGTTAAAATTAAGTTCTTAAAGCTGTCAAGATTAATATTGACAAAAAATGCTAGGAATCAATTTTTCCCATCTTTAAAGGAAAATCACCGATCATTAGAAAGTCGATTTTCATTTCTTTTGTCAACCAAACATCCGCAGTCAGTGAAATTTCCACATCTTCTGCTACCATTCCTGGATTTTCAGCGGACCAAGCAGGGCTTAAGAGAGGATAATAGACCAAACAAGTTTTCGCATAGTGCAATCATTTATCTACGAAAAATATAATGTTGATCACTTACTCAATTAGTCTATTATACTTGAAAAAGTTTGTCAACAATTCTGGTAGTTTTTTTAAACAACATTATCTCATATAGGTTGATCCTTTTTATAACTCATAAATTGGGTTTATCTAATCATTTAATACATTTTTTTCGTTGTTACCATTAATTAATTATGTGTCTCTATTTCTCAGGTTCTTTCTCATCTATATTTCCATCCATTCTTTATCCCACTCATCCTCTCCATAAATACTGTTTCCATCCATTCTTTATCCCACTCATCCTCTCCATAAATACGGATAGACTTAAAAAAAGTATATCTCTAATATATTTATTGTCTAAGTATATCTCTAATATATTTATTGTCTTTAACAAAATTTTAGTATGCCACTACTTTCCATAATTTGTAATTAAGTAACATTGTCAAATATAAATAATTATTAAATAAATTTATTAATCAAAATTTAAATAATTTGTATATAGAAAATCCTTAATGTCGAACACACCTATAGAAAAACACTTCTTTTTGTCCTTTTAATTCTTGTGTCAATGTTAGGTGAAGTCATTGGATAATTAAGACTATAAAGAACACTAAATGTATGTCTAGACAAATCTATTGGGTCCAAAGACAAGTTCAAAGTGGGAATGGTAATGGGAATTGCTTGCCATTCATAGGTTGGAATTTTTGTATATTTGACAAGTGAGATATCTATCACAGTCTCCCATCCTCAAAGTCAAGATGGATAATTAATTTTTAAATCTTGGAAAAAGTAGTTAAATTAGTTATGTGTAATAAATATGTGTTGACATTCCTAAAACACTCATGTTAAATGTACATGAATCTAGGGTACCATTTGATGCATGGAAACACTTTAATTAACACACGCTAGCAATTAGGATATTTTAAGGGGGATTATATATGTGGAAAATGAAATGGATTGAGCTCTAATATTTAAGACTAAAATAAACTTTTATTTAACTCTCCTATTAAAGATCAGAGGTGATATATATTTTATATTTTAATAAAATTGAGGGAGATAAGTGCTACATTGGAAAAATTGATGTTGATCGTTACACTTCATTTGATGACAAACAAAAAGAAGGCTTACAAAATTTGAAAACATTAAAATGGGGCATAGGAGATGAGTAATTATTAAAGTAGGCCTCTCTGTTAGGATCGGATTTGACCAAGAGGGGGGGTGAATTGGTCTAATAAAATTTTCGCAACGTTGAAACCGAAAAACAGAGTATGAAGAAAGATGACACAGAGATTTATCCTGGTTCGGTCCTTCTGACCTACGTCCAGTCCTCAGAACCCTCTGAGTTTTATCAATCCACTAATCTCAAAAGATTACAAACAACCTGAAGAAGGACTCTCCCCCTTCCTAACTCAAACTATCCCTCAGACACTTTTGCTCGTGTCTTAACCCACTCAAGATACTCCAATCTTGAGTAACTCTCACAGAGTCAATAAATGAACAAGAATATTCTCCTTTCTGAGAATTTAATGATAATCACCAAAGCTCATAAATTTTAGAGTATGAAAACAGAGAAGGTAGCTGAAGCGTAATAATTTTGCTTTCTCGTATGTGCGTTCTCTTCTCTATTCTGCAACTTGAATGCTTTCTCTTTTATAGGTAAGAAGAATTAAATATCCGTTAGAGACATTCAAGTTTCCGTTAGACCCAACGTCTTCGTTCATCTTCCATATTGAATGCATCTGATAGCTTCTGACAGTAGGTAGTTGTATTTCTGAGATTTTGTCTGTTAAATCTCTTTTTGTTTAGGCAATCAGAACTTCATTCCCTGTTGATAAGTAAAGCAGTTAGGCATTTATGATGGTAGGTGAGATTCAAAAAACGGTTGCATGAATAAGGAAAGATTTAGCATTAATGAAAAGCATTCTGACACGCTGCGTAACTGTCAGATGGTCAAACTCGAGTTCTTCTTCCTGAAACTCGAGTTATAGAAGAAATTTCAAGGAAGGAATTGTCACAACTTTTGTTGTAACTCGAGTTTTAATAAGAGTTTTGATAAAACTTGAGTTATAGAACTTAAAACTCGGGTTTTCAAAAGTTTCTGTGAGCTAAATCAATTCATGCTCTTCGAAACTCGGGTTTCATATTTTGAAACTTCAAGTTATAAGAATTTGAAATCATAACTTTCATTGTAAACTCGAGTTTCTTTGGAAGTTTTGAGTTTCAAGAGTTTCTCATCTCGAAATTCGAGTTTTGATTCATAAAACTCGAGTTATAACGAAACTCGAAATGAAACTTCAAGTTTTGAAAGAAGTTTTGGAAGTTCAGAAATTTTTCACAGCTTGAAACTCGAGTTCCATTTCCTAAAACTCGAGTTCTACCAAAACTTTTGCTGAAACTTTAAGTTGTGAAGGAGGTTTCGTTTCTCTCTCTTCGAAACTCGAGTTTTGATTCTCATAACTCGAGTTCTCTCAAAACTTCTATTGAAACTTCAAGTTTTGGAAACGAGTTTTGTTTTTCAAATATCCTTCAGAACCCGAAACTCGAGTTCTAGAAAACTAAACTCGAGTTTCACTAAAACTTCCAGTGAAACTTCCAGTTTTGGAAAGAAGTTTTGTATTTCGAAAATCCTTCAAAGCCCGAAACTCGAGTTCTGTGAAATGAAACTCGAGTTTGACAAAACTTCCAACATAACTTGAGTTTTCTCTGAGAGTTCTGATTTTCTAAAAACACATTCATCACTCGAAACTCGAGTTTTGAAACACAAAACTCAAGTTGTGAGAAAACTTTTATTCAAACTTGAGTTCTACTGAGAGTTTTGTATTTCTAAAGCTTTTTCCAAAAGCCGAGACTCGAGTTTTGGCTCACAGAACTCGAGTTTTGACAGAACTTGAATCAAAACTTGAGTTCTCTTGAAAGTTTGTGATTTTGAAAGCATTTTTAAACAATGTAACTCGAGTTTTAAAGCTTATAACTCGAGTTCTTTCAATGATTTTATTAAAACTCGAAGATTACTCAAACTTTTCTGAAAACAATCATTTTAATCATAATTTCAAAAACATATTTGTCATCATCAAAACATTACCTCAACACTCTCCATCAGTTATACTTATCCCAGTCGTTTAGTTTTCCAACACTCTCACTCTCTGTATATATTCTTTTTTGCGTGGAGCTCTTTGGTGCCACCCGTTTGGACTCTAGTTCTTCTAGTAATTGGAACTAATTTATATTTTTATGAGGACTCTAGTTGTAAGGTTACTAAGGAGGAAATCAAAACGAACACCAAAGCATGGTCGTAGAAGCCCATGGTATTCAAGTTTCTTTAATATGGTTGGCATACAGCTCATGACATAATCCTTGGTATTTATAGCGTCATAAGGGGGTTTAAGCAAAATTTTCACATAGTTAATGTCTTCCCTGAAAAATTTTAGATCTATAGGTGTGTTGGTCAATACACAACATCAGTAATGTGAAGACTTGATGATTGAGTATACTCGCTCATGTCCTTTGAGCTACAAATATAACTATAGATGAAAAAACAAAAAGTTAGTGAAAGTTGGTCAAAAGATAACAAATATATAAAAAAAAATACAACTTATTTTTCTTCAAAAAATTGGTATCTATGGAGAGGATGATCAGTGAGAAGAGATAAAAGAAGGATTGAGTGTGAAGAGGATATAAGAGATATATAATTAATTAAAAATAAAATTAAAAAATACATTCCATATTCAAAATGTAACTTATAAAGAAGTACAAAATCCGTACAAAAATTTGTAAATCATAAAGAATGGCGACAGAGTAAAAGGTATGCATTATTCTATAGTATGTATACAATGATATAGCCTGTTAGATCTCATCTTTTACAAAAACGAATTAATGAGTTGCAGTAGTATCAATTAGACTAAAGTACACATTTAATCTTGTAAGTTTAAATTAAGTTTTAATTTGGACCCTAAAATCTAAAAAATTCAATTTTAGTCATTAAGTCTTAACTCTGTTACTTTTATTTAACTGGAAATGTTGCTTCAACAATATTTAAATAGTGATTCTACAATTAAATATCGATATAACATGACTAAATTTTAAAATATAAAAAATAATTATATTAAAGAATTAAAATTTATGTATATTTTGTCAATATATATTTAAGTGAAGAATCATTTTTTAAATTGGACGAAGGTGCGAATATAGCAATGAGCTTTTCTCATAGGAGCATCTGGCATCATAATGTTTACTTGGGTGCAAAAATATATACATTAGCTTATATAAATGAGGCAAAAATAAATACCCCGTTAATTTTTTAATTTAGTATTCTACAATGAAAACTCCTTGCTCTCTCTCTCTTCCTTCCACCTCTCCGACTTCGACTTCTTTAATCCTCCTTGCCTCCCCTACTCTATCTTTCTCTCTCTTGTTTATCGTTTTAGAGCTTAGACTCAAGGTGTGTGCATGTATTGAAAGAAAAATAGTACATTTACTCTATCCCTTTCGTCTTTTAAAACAATGGAAAATGAATCCATTGGATTGTTGTTCACTTCATTAAAGGTTGGGTTCTTTATGGTGAAGGGTTTAAGTGGAGGCAGAGGAGAGAAGCGGAAGTTGTCGGTAGTGGTGAGGCATACCATGAGCTTCCAAGAAATAACAACCTCCGGCTCCAAAAAAAGAAGATGGAATTCAGAGAGCGGGCTATGGAAAATAGAACCAGAGGAAAAATAAAAATTTGCCTCATCTCACGATAATTTCACCTCAAATAAAATGAAAGCATATATCTAACTTTTTTTCAACTAAAAAATTTTAAGAAAATAACAACCGAAATAATTTTAAATGAGCAGTAGTATTTTTTAAATATAATCATAATACTTTCAAGTATATAATCTCTTACTTTTTCTGACCAAGTGTAATTTCTTACTTATAAATATGCTTAATGCATAGGATAAGGATAAGTGGATAACTACTATAAATAAAAACAAAATATTACTCAATAGAGATATACATATGACATTTTGAATCTGAGGCAAATTAAATGGAAACTTTCTGCACCTATATATCAATGTATGATAGTACTAATTAATAAAGACACAATAAGAATCATGAAATTTTCTTCCCTCTCCCTCTTTTGCCATATGCCTTTCCAAATTTATAAGCAAATTTTTTGCTCAAAAGAAAAGTAAAAGATTACTCTCACTCGAATGTTTGCTTTAACTAAAACAAAATTATTTTCTACCACTATTGGATCTGGCTCCTCTCCTTTTCCTCCTTCATCACCATTGGATCAAGACCCAATTGTCGGCATTTAATATTTTATAAAAATATTATTATAATTTTATTTAAAAACGTGTAAATAAATTTAAAATTTTAAAATTTGATCTAAATTCACAACTATTAAATATTATTATAAAGTAAATCTTCCATTTTGTATTGTAGCTATAAACTGTTGAAATCAAATTTCAAGAGTTTAAATTTATTTATATATTTTTATATAAAATTATTATAATATTTTTGGAAAAATGTTAAATATGAATCATTGGATCTTGATCCAATGGTAAACAAAGTGGTAAAAGAAAGAAAAAGGAGGGAACCCATTCCCTACATTGATAATTCCTTGTTTTTTATGTTTCTTTCTAAAGTCTTCACCTTCTCTAAGTCTTCTCTTCCATTGGTCATCAAATGATACATGACTATCAACATCAACTTTTTTAAGTGGAGCACTTATCTCTCTCAGTTTTGTTAAAATCTAAAAATAATGTTGCTTCCAATATTTAATGTAAGAGTTAAATATAAGTTTATTTTAGTCCTAAATATTATATCTCAATTTATTTCATCTTCCACATATATAATTCACCCCTCAAAGTATCTTTATTAATTATGCCTATAATACCTCGGATGAACATACATTTAATATGGGTGTTTTAGGGAAGCCAATATCCATTTATTATAAATAACTAACTTAACTACTTCTTCTAATATTTAGAAATTAGTTGTTTAACTCTTGTATTAAAGATGTGAGATAGAGATAGATATTTCACATCTCAATTTTGCAAAAATTCCAATGTAAGAATAAAGAAATTGATCCCCATGACCATTCCCTCTTTGGATCCATTAGTTTTGTCTAAACATACATTTGCCTTTTCTAGTCTTAGTTATCCCTTCTATTATTTAATAATAAAGAAATTGATCTTTGTGTTTTGCAAATCACATAAGAATTAAAAGGACAAAAATGTTTTTCTAGATACGAATTATTTAAATTTATTTAAGAAATATTCATATTTGACAATGTTACTTGATTACAAAGTCTGCAAAGCAGAGACATTAAAAATACATATAATTAATTGAGAGTAAGAAAGAAAAATCATTTAATTATTAGAAAAATAAAAAGTTTCCTTATCTCACAATAACTTCACCTCAAATAAAATTAAAACATATATTTAATTTTTTTATCTTTTCAACTATATATAAATTTTAAAGAATAATCGGAACAATATTTGTACGCATATAATCTTGTTTTCCAATTATTTTCTACCCAAATATAATTTCTACTTGTAAATGCTTCAGAATTCATTTGTTGATATGTGAAAAATAACTGTTATTGCTATAAAAAGTTAACTATTAAAAACAAAATAGTATTCAATGCAATATATGAGACATTTTGAATCTCAAGAAAATTCAGTGGAAATTTTCTTCTCCTATCAATGGATGATAGGAGCAATGATGAAGACACAACAAGAATCTTTGAAGCACATCTTGAAAATATGTCTAATATCTCTAAAACTTGTTGCTTGCAATTTTTGCTAGAAAGAGAAACAATTTTCAAATTACAGAGATTGCTAAAAGAGCTTGGGAATGGTCCTTCCAATTGATTGTATGACAAATCAAGAGTAACTATAGAAGTTAAGTTTTGAATCGCATGTGAAATTGTTCAATGTAAATTGTTCCAAGAGAGATCAAGAGACTTGAGATGGCTCAAACTATATAACCAATCAGGGATTGAAGAATTGAACATATTCCCAGACAGATCAAGATCTTTGATCAAAGTGAGGTTATGAATAGCATCTGGGATGGAACCCTGCAATTGATTACTCCTTAATTTAAGAGAAACCAAATTCTTTAGTTGAAAAATCCACTTTGGAATGGAAGGAGATCCAAAATCAAGAGAAAAGGAAAGATCAAGGATTGTTAGAGATGAAAAGTTTATTGCTGTGGCTAGATGAAAATTCTGTGGAAGAACAGAACCTAACAAGTGTAACTCTGTTAAAAAGGGAAGAGCTTGCAAAGTAGGCAACCAATCAAATGCATTTGATAGATTGATAGAATCCAAATGAAGATATTTAAGTGAAGAAAGAGATGATATCCATTGAAGATTTTCTCCACATAATATTAATGGCATCCCGTCCATGTCAGATTGAAAATCATGAGAGAGGCTAAGATAGAGTAGATTTGATAGATTTCCAATTTGATGAGGAATATTTCCAATGAAATAATTACCTCTGAGGTCAAGATAGACCAAACGAGAGAGATTTCCTATTTGGTGAGGAATGCTTCCACTGAATCTCACATCAGAGAGGTTAAGATATGTCAAGCTCTTCATTGAGCAAAGGAAACTTGGAATTTGTATGCCTCCAAAATAGTTGCCACTCAAGTCTAAGACACTTAGCTTTTGCAAATCAAGTATCAAACGATGTAATTCACCTGCAAACATTGATTCCTCAGGAGCACCATATTCCCTATACGAGGAAGGAATTGAAGTTGAGAGGCGAAGTTCAAGAATATGACTTGTTACATGATCGCAAATAACTGATGTCCAATTGCAACAACGTGTGGTACCATTAGACTAAGAGGCAAGCCTTTTTGAAGGATCAAGAAGATGATGTTTGAAATTGAGAAGGGCTTGTCGCTCACTAGGAATGCAAAGATCTAGATCATCAGATGATGCTTTGCAAATGCAAAGAGGATTTAGTTCTAAGGTGAGTAAAGAGGAAATCAAAACCAACACAATAACATGGTCGTAGGAGGCCATGATATTCAATTCTCTTTCATATAGTTGGCATACAACTCGTGAAAAGATTATTGGTATTTATAGTGTCGCACGGGGGTTTAAGCAAAATTTTCACATGACAGTCAACGACTTCCCAGCAGTGTTTGGTCTACACGCGTGTTGGTCACTACACAACAGTAATGTGAAAATTTGACAATCGAGGATACTTGCGCACGTGCTTTTTTAAAGTAGGTCATAGGCAATAAATATCTAAAAAATATAACTTATTTTTTTAAAACATCTTTCATTTACGAGAGGATGAATGGAAGAGATATGAGAAAGAATGAGTGTGAAGAGGCTATGAGAGAGACGTATACTTAATTGAAAATAAAGATAAAAAAATGCCTTTAATATTTGACATATCTAGAATGTAACTTATAAAGTAGGACAAAAAATCCATTCAAAAATTTGTAACTTAAAAAAAATACCGAGGGAGTAAAAGGTATGGATCATCCTTTATTGCTTATACAATGTGACGTCGTTAGCAACAAAAAAAAAATACAAAGTGATATAGCCTGTTATTTTTTTATCATTTATGTATAAATTGCTTGTGTCCAAAAATTTTATTAACAAAGTTTTCAGAATAAAAATCCCTTATTTGATTTTTAGAAAAGGGTGGAAAACGAATGGGATAGAAAAAATGACTTTTGAAGAAACAATAAATATCATGCATTGGCTTGAGATAAAAATAACGTAAAGAATAGTTATTACTTTTAATAATTAAAAATATAAAAGATATTTAACATCTCAATTGAATAAATATTCCACTCGAGAGTAGTAAGCAACCCCATCACCATTCTCACTTTTGTCTAACTGTATATAAAGAATTTCACTAAACATTTTTTTTATTCAAAGAGTTTCTCTATAGGCGTGTTTCACTTTATAAGTTTTTTTAATACACAAATTATTCAAATTTTCATAAGTAAATTCACAGTTGTTAAATAAGTTTTAAGAGAAATGTTTGATGTTATTTATGCTACAAGGCTACGACTATATATTAACATCAATCTTTAATATAAGAATTAGTTGACATTTATTTGGAAAATTAAGAAATTTAAATATAATACTTAAAATTATTTGTATTTAACATTTTTATCCAAAATAATTTGCTTGACTTATAAAATGATATAATCTAATTTTACACACAATAAATATTTTAAAGTAGTTTATATAATTTTTTTTAATCTCAACGACAAAAGTGACAAACGTTTTTCATGTAACATTGACTCATTGGTCAATGTTATACTTTCATATAAAAAAAGAGTCAACTATGCAGAACTTGCTGGATGGTCATCGACTTATTGGTCCGCCCTCTCTTATTTTCCAAAGGTCTTTTGCCAAATGCCTTTTCAAATTTTTCCACATGAGAAAAGTAAAAGATTCCGTGTCCTCTCCATTACCTTTCCCTCCTTCACTACCATCACCACCATTGGAGAAAAGATCTAATGGTTTGCATTTAATATTTTATAAAAATATTATCATATATAATAAAACTTAAACTGTTAAAATTTGATATGATTAGTTTACAACTCTATATTATTATTATAAAGTTATTTTTTTTTTTGCACTTTTTTACTGTAGTTTTCAACTATTGGAATTATATTTTAATGGTTTAAATTTATTTCTATATTTTTATATAAAATGATAATAATATTTTAATAAAATGTTAAATATGAGTCAGATCCAATGGTGATCAAAGGGGTAAATGAGAGGAAAAGGTGGGGAAGGTAAAGGAGGGAAGTTTGTTTCCTACTTTGATAATTCTTCTTCTCTTCTTCCTGTTTTTGGAGTTGTCACATTTTGTAAGTCTTTTTTTCTGTTTGCCATCAAATGATATGAGACAATCAACATCAATTTTTTTAGTGTACCACTTATCTCCCTCTGTTTTTATAAAAATCTAAAAAAAATTGCCTCCAATATTTAATATAAAAGTTAATTAAAAGTTTACTTCAAGTCTTGAATATTACAGCTCAATCCATTTTGTTTTCCACATATAATCCCCCTCAAAATATCCTTATCGATGACATGTGTTAAAGGGTTTCCATCAAATTTACCCAGATGCATGTACATTTAGCAGGGGTTTTTAGGGAAGCCAAGATTTATTTTATTACAAATAACTAATTTAACTACTTTTTTTTTAATATTTAAAATTAGTTATTTAACTCTTATATTTAGGGTGGTAAACAATGATAGACATTTCACATCTCAGTTAATCCAAAATTCCAATGTAAGAATTACTACTACCTATTTGTGATTTAACGGTGATGAAACAAGAAACTAATGTCATAACATAGTTCATGTCATTTTTGTAATAAAATTGAAGTTTGCAATTGATCATATGTCGGGCATTAAAAATGACCGATGACTAAAGCATCCAAGGGGAGAAGTCATTAAAGCATTCATCATATCAGTCGCGGGCTATAGCATTTGATATTCATGATATTAGCTTTCGGTGCTTTAGATAACCAACAACTAAAGTGTACCAGGTGGAAGGTCTCATTTAAATGTTCATTATATTAGTCATCGAAAATCTTGAAAACTGATGATTAATGTCTACCAGATAAAAATACATTTAGATTTTCATTATTTGAGTTGTTGGTTAGTTTATATAATTGATGCCTATATTCACATAGTGAAAATGGACGTGGAAAAAGTTGGATGTAACATCCTATTCTTTATTTAGATGACTTAATTTCATTGAGAAATAATTATTTTATGATAGATGTAAATGATAATGTAATTATTTGAGTAAAAAGAATTTATCTAAAATATGAGTTATAAAAATAGAAGAAATTATAATGTGATAATAAAAATAATTTTATGAAATGAAGAGTGTTGGAATTAAAATAATTCAAAATTTAAAGAATTTAAGGGTTTTTGTGTATATAAAGAAAATGAAAAAAAAAATAAAAAGGGAAAGGGAAAAGCAAAAGGAAAATGTCTAAAAGTGAAAAAAGGAAGTAAAAGGAAATATTTAAGGGAAATGTGGCCCCTTTAATTGGGGAAGAGGGAGGATTAGAAGCGTATTACATATACCCTTTACGTTACATCACGAAGAGGAGCGCACTTACTCTTCTCTCCTGTCGAAGGCGTGAGGTATTTTAAATCTAAGATTTTATTTCTAGATCATTTAACTAATTAAAACAACTTATATAAACATAATTTTCTCAATCAAAGTTATTTTAAATACTTTTATCTTATTAATTGCTAGTGGTATCAACTGATCAGATGAAAGTTTAGGATGAGGGTATGAAATAAACATTGAATTTTGGCGATAGTTGTCCAATGAGAGGTAGGGAGGATTAATGATCAATTTTTATCAATTTAGATTTGTGATTTGACTGTCGTGATAATTTAAGATAAATATTTAATTTAAGCAATTCATGATTTATTCTATATAGAGTATTTTCTCCTATTAAACTTGAGTTAAATAATTCATTAGTGTTATTGGAGATATTATTAAAGTTTTAATCAGTTTATAATAAATTAAGAATTTATAATTTAACAATTTTATGTTTGAAAACCTAAATTTTCAATTGGGGATTTTGTATAATTAAAGTTTATTTGTGCTTCAAATGAGTTGTTAGGTTGAGAAGAATAATTAAATTGAGGTTAAAATAAATAATTGAGGATCTATCAAGATATATAAATTTTAAATATTTATTTCAAGACTTTATATATATATATAATCAAGTTATTTATTTAATTGATATATCAAATTTATATCTACATCATTGTGTAGATTAATTTTATTGTTGTTGGTGCTTTTGTGGCTTAAGCATACAAGCCATCTTGAAATTAAGGTAACCATAGTTAATATATTTCATATGCTTGTATAATTGTAAGGTAGTTTCTATATCTTAGGCCTTGTTTGGTTCAACATAGAGGAGGGGAGGTGGGATTAAGATAAAATATAAATGTTTTTTTTCCATAGTTGAAGTGAAAATTCCACCATAAAGAAATATAAATACATCTTCGTCATTATTAATCATTCCATAATAGCATTCATCCTAAACCATCCACAATCAAAGATGTCCAAAATAATAAACCATCCACGGCCAAACATATCTAAAACCACATATATCACCTATTAACAATGTGATCACATAAGCAAGCACATTCCAAATGTGACCCATGCCAATATAATTGTCAGTAAGATCATTGCACCTAGCATTCCTGCACAAACAACAACAAAAGAATGAAGCTAACACACTTGAGAGTACAAGTTTCATTTTGCCCACTATAATTTACAAAAACAATGCTGTTTTATTCAAAAGAATGATCCAAATTGTTCCTTTGTCTTCTAGTCCATATAAATTTCATATTTGAGTGCGAATTATGATATCATATAAACAATATTGTACAAATCAACAAATTACTGTTGACATTAGATTTGTGAGGATTATGAGATACAGGGAGAAAACTGACTTATTTCAAGCAAACAACATGACAACATTACCTAATTAGGACCAGGGAACCAAATAAAACTTTCATGAAGCTAGAGAGATCAAGAGTACACTTAAGCCACTAACATACTGTATGACCAAAAAAACTTGAAGCCAGTAAAGAATTTCTTTGTTTTATCTAGTAAAAACATAAAGTGTCTGTCTGTAATAGCGATAAAAGCTACTTATTCAACATTATTTATAGTCTATGAGGTAAGTATATGAAAGTAGTTTTATCTCAATCCCAACTACATCTGGATCCGATCCTCGTCGCACACCTGCTTGTGGTCGGTGAATCTCTCAATGATGATTTCTGTATACATTGAGATTCGATCTGGAGACCCTACTTAAATAAAACCAAACCACTTACAATTTAGACCAATCCCATTGGTTACCGTAACGTTTACCACAAATTAAATAAATTTTTGTTCTATCACTAGAAGATCCAGCTCCTCTCCTTTACCTCCTTCATCACTATTGCATCATCCTACAAGAGGGTGTTTACGGTTGGCCAACTATTGTTTTCGTGTTTTTTCCTTCAATTTTCAACTTAGTTATTTTATAATCTAATATCATTGTATATGAATATGGAAAAGTAGTGTGGATTTCAACCCAAAAACTAACAGTTTTAGGTTTTATTTAACAATATTAATATTTTTGCTCTCATTTTGATTGTTGATGTGTTCTGTTGCAAATTCGAAAAAATATATCGTGCTAAACACATTGTTGGTTCAAGCCCTTGGATATTTTTCCTTTTATGATATTAGATACATTATGTTCATTTCCAATCCAATAATTTTTCATTTCTTTTCATCTATGTATTTTTTATCTTTCATTTTCTTTATATTTAGCGCCCCTTGATATTTACTTGGTTGCGGCCCTAGTGACCCAAAGCACCTCTCTCATAAAAGTAGCTGCAAGTTTTAGCCCTTTATGTGGTTCAAGCGTGTGAGCTTTCTTCACCATATAGATGTGAGTGGTTGTGTGCGCCTCACCCCCAAAAAAAAAACTTAACAATTTTTAAAATTATCTCATTCCCTTAAAAATTTGTCAAATAATATATTTCTCGCATAATAGGAAAATTAATTAAATAGCTCATGATAAAGATAGATAAATTTCATAGTTAAATTGTTTCTAAGATATTTATGGATCAAAACAAAATTACCAATAACCCATGGACCAAACTAAAATATTGGCAATTCCCAAAATTGGCCCACTGAATTCAATTATAAAGAATCCAATAGAACATTATCCCTTAATGGCCCAATAATCATTTATCATGGAAATGGACTTTCTTATGAGCAAAACTTTAAGGCCCATTTGTTGAGTCCGGTACAACATCCTAGAAGACAGTTCAACGATAATGTAGGCCCAACTCATGCCTCTAAGTGAAATTTGTGCGTTGCACAATGACAAAAAATAAACAAAACTCTCAACGCCAGCAAACATTTGTTCAGTTGGTAAAGAATTGATTCAATCTACAAAATCGTGAGTTCTAATCCCACTACCAACATGCGGGAACAATCTATAAGTACCTTTATAAGCATTGAGTATAAAAACATATGTTGACCTTAGTGAGTTTCTAAAACCCAACTCGTCTACACTTTTTTATACAAAAAAATAACTCTCAACAATATTACATAAAAGTATATAACTAGACCTTTAGGGTGCTCAACATGCTATATGAATGTTCAATATAATAATCTAATAAATTAATGTTTGTAGTGTTGTATTAATACACCACTATATGTACTTGTATCAACAAAATTCTTTTTGCGATAAACATTCTAATGGTAATTATTAGACTTAGTGTAACCATATAGAAGTTGGGCATGAAGCCGTTGTTGGTCAATGTCTTTTTGTATAACAGAACTAAGGATGTGATTGATGCAATTAAAAAGGTTTTTTTTATTCTTTATCCTATAATTATATATAAAATTTCTATATCTATAAATATACTTAAATATACTATATCTATTCCTTTTTTTTTAATTAAACATATATTTATATTATATATTATTTGTTCATTATTTATTTCATCATTTTTATTACTTTTTTAATTTTAAAATTCAAATTATATGTTTGAATAATATAAATTTCTAAAAATAAGAAAATAGAATATAATTCTAAGTAATTATATTATTTTTTATTTTTTAGAATTAGTTATTGCTTATGATTGTAAATTGATGAATGTGTTATCAGCCATCATTTGAAAATAATTATCTTAATAGCAATAATCTCAACCATAATCACAATCCTTGTGTATACGTTGAAAAATACACTGCTTCACTGATATATGTAAATATTCAAACATATACATAATCTTTCAAAATCACATATAAATATTATAAAAGAATGTAAGGTTTCAAAAATACCTTACAGTCCATAAAATGCATATAAAATAAATTAATCCTGGTTACCTCAACTCCAAGCTAAACCTTGAAAATTTTATGAGCCAAGAGTACAATTCAAAATTTTGGGTCACATACACCAATCGACATAACAATGTAGACAAAATTTACATAATTAAATTACATTAAAAGTTTTGAATTAATTACCCAAAAATTATGATTTTATACTCTAATCTTATTTATTTGTTTTCACTTCAATTTTACATTTTTCATAGCTCAAAATAATTCATTTAATTCATAATTTAACACCAAATACATATTATTTACAAAATCCCCAATTTAACATTTATATTTCCAACATAAAATTGCTATTTAATAAATTATACATTCTTTCAAAATCTAAATTATTGAAAATATTAATATTATTCCTAATAACTCAAATAAATTATTTAATAAAAATTTTAATTAATTCAACAGTTCAAAAATAGCAATTGTTAAATCTTTTTCTATAGCAAATCATTATAAAATAATAAAATGACCAAATCACAAATACAAACTATGTAAAATTATTAATAAAAATCCCTCTACATTACTATAGACTTATATTGCCAAAACTCAGTACTTCTCAAAATATTAACTTTTAAAATTTCTTTTGATAAGAATAAAATTAATACCATTAGAAAGATAAAAATACATAGAACAAATTTTACAAATGAAGTTTACTAAAAAAAAGATATTTTCGTTACCTAAACTATCTCAACAAAGTGGATTCATTGACGCATCTCCTCCCTCTTCACTACGAATGCAAATGACGAGAGGAATGAGTGCTGGGGTATTTATAAACCCCTTGCACGACAACTCTCTGCCACTCCTTCTCTATTTTCTTCCTCATTTATTGCAGTTTTTTTTTCTTTGTCCTTTTACTTCTCCTTTTTTACTTTTTCCCTTTCCTTTCCTCATTTTTCTATCTTATCAGACGGTTTATTCCTTTTCTTCTTCTTCTTCTTCTTGTTTTTTTTTTGTCTTCTTCTTCTTTTCTTTCTTCAGTCCTTTCGCTCCTTTTTCTTTTTCTTTTTTTTATTATTATTATTTTCTTTTTCTTCTTCCTTTTTCTTTTGTTTTTGTTGTTTTTTTTACTTATTTTAATTCTTTTCTTTCTCTTTTTTTTTCATAATTACCTAATAAATTCTTTAATTACTAATAATTACTTATTAATTATACTTAAGGTATAAAAATAAAATTTTGGATGTTACATTCCACATGTTTAATTTTCCTCCCTTCAAAATATCTTTATTGATAATGCATGTTAAAGGGTTCCCATCAAAAAGTACATCGGATGCACATAAATTTAACATGGGTGTTTTAGAAAAGTCAACACCAATTTATCACAAATAACTAATTTAATTACTTTTCTTAATATTTATAAATTAGTTTTTACTACTTATATTGAGGATGAGGGACACTAATAGATATTTCACATCTAAATTATACAAAAATTCCAATGTGAGGATAGTAAGCAATCCGCATTCCCACCTTAAACTTGTCTTTGGGCCCAATAGTTTTGTTTAGACATACATTTAGTGCCTTTTTCTAGTCTTAATTGTCCCTTCCATTATAACTATATGTAAATGACTTCACCTAACATTGATCTATGTGTTCGCAAATCACACAAGAATTCAAAGGAAAAACAAGTGTTTCTCTATACATGGACGTTATACAATTTTCTATGGACAAATTATTCAAACTTTGATGAATAAATTTATTTAATAAATGTTTATATTTGACAATGTTACTTGATTATAAATTCTAGAAAGCAGACATACTAAATTTTCTTAAAAGCAATAAATATATCAGAGATATAATTTTTTTAAGTTTATCCTCATTTATGAAGAGGATGAGTGTGAGACAGAATAAGTGAAGAAAATATGAGAGGGGCATATAATTAATTAAGGATAATCATAAAAAAAATTATTAAATAATTAGATAAATTGAATTTATTACTTATAAAAAGGATCAACCTATGACTAATTGATCAACATTATATTTTTGGTATGAAAATTCATGAACTATGTAGAGCTTGTGCGGAGGTTTCTAGGTCCATTATTCTCTCTTGTACTTCAAAGGTCTTTTCAATTTAATAGAAAATTTTCCACATCAAAGGGAAAAAAACCAAGGTTCAAAAAACAGGACCGGATCGGCCGGTGAATCGGTCCATGATCCAGTTTGGTTTAACATTATATCGGTAGGCGAGTTAACTGAATCAACCTAGTCAACCCGCCTTCAACCTTGTTAAAAACCAGGTTGACCGAGTCATATATTTTTTTTTTAAAAAAAAATTATTTTTCACTTTACATGTATGCCTTCTTTGCTTTTTTTTTTGTTTACTGTTTTTATTAATATTTTGTGATAAAGGGAAGAATTAGATGACATTTATTCATTTCCCTTTTTTTTTTTATTACAAACATAGTTTTTTTTTATGATTGATTCTTAGCATTTTACGGTTGATGAATGAATTTTAATGATGTTTGTTTTATTATGAATGATTATTAATTACAGTGACTCCAGGATTTTAACTGATAAAGATGAATATTTTGAAATTAAACATTATTAAAAATATTGTATTTTAATAATGTCAACTAAATGTCATTATTTTAATATGGCCAATTTGACCCCGATTTGACTCCGATCTGATCCATTAACCCTTGACACACTGCCTCGACCGGTTCAATGCCCGGTTTGGTTTTTTGAACCTTGAAAAAAAAATTCCCTCATTTCACAATAATTTCACCTCAAAAAAAATGAAAACATACATTTAATTTTTTTTCTCTTCAACTATAAATTTTAAAAAATAATCAGAACAATATTTTTACTCATAAATCTTGTTTTTCTATCATTTTCTAGCCAAATATAATTTCTACTTTAAATACTTCATAATTCATTATTAATATGTGAAAAATAACTATTATAACGTTACAAAAAAATAATTATTAAAAACAAAATAGTATTCAATACAAATATATGGGACATTTGGAATCTTAGGAAAATTAAAAGGGCATGCTCTTCTCCTATCAATGTATTATAGTACTAATTGACCAAGGCAGTGAGGTACGGCAACAAGTATGGAATTTTCTTCTCCACTCTTATGCCAAATGCCTTTTCAAATTTTTTTTCAAACTACTAAAAGAACTAGAGTCCAAACAGGAGCAAAAAAGAATATATATATATATATATATAGAGAGAGAGAGAGAGTGAGAGTGAAAGGATCAGAAAACTCAGCGATTGACATAAGTATAACTGATGGGGAGGTTCTCTATTTACAAAAGATAGCTGTGGAAATTTTGGGAACTCAAAATGTCCACAACCAATATCAGATGAGAGATTTTATCAACCTCTCATTTGACACAATTAAATAGAATTTAAATTAAATATATTTATATTCATCATATAACTTATGATGGATTATTGAAATGATATAAACTAAATGCTGAACATTTAATTTATATATTTAAATACCTTTTGGATCTTTATATGACTTACAATTCAGTCAGCAATCCATCTTTTTTCTAGAAATTTTTTAATTAATTAAACACATAATTAATTAATCATTAATATTAGGAATGATTTTAATTTCCTGATATCACCATTTACTCAGCTGACTCATTGCTAAGACAACACATTTTCCTCATCGGATCAATTAATTAATTAATTAATTACTTAATTAATTAATATGTTAATGTGAAATTATTCAAATTTCCCAATTAATTGATCCAGCCCTTTACGGGCAGATCCGGCTAATTAGTTCACAACTATAGATTATTATTATAAAGATAAATTTTTCCACTTTTTTTACTGTAGTTATAAACTGTTGGAATCAAATTTTAATGATTGAAATTTATTTTTATATTTTTATATAAAATGATAATAATATTTTGATAAAATAATAAATATGAGTCGTTGGATCTTGATCCAATGGTGATAAAAGTGGTAAATGAGAGGAAAAAGTGTGGGAAGTTAATGAAGGAATCCTTCCCTACTTTGATAATTCCTTATTTTCTCATTTCTTCTACCCTGTTTTAAAGTTTTCAAATTTTGGAAGCCTTCTTTTTTGTTTGTCATCAAATGAAGTGTGACTATCAAGATCAATTTTTTTAGTGTAGCACTTAGCTCCTTGAATTTTATTGAAATCTAAAAAATATATCACATCCGATCTTTAATGTAAAAATTATTTACAAGTTTATTTTAGTCTTAAATATTAGAGCTCAATCCATTTTGTTTTTCACATATATAATCCCCCCTCAAAATATCCTAATAGCTAGCATGAGTTAAAGGGTATCCATCAAATAGTACCTGGGATGCATATATATTTAATATGAGTGTTTTAGAGAAATTAACACGTATTTATTACAAATAACTAACGTAACTACTATTTCTAATATTAAAAAATTAATCATCCGTCTTGATATTGAGGATGGCAAATAGTGATAGATATATCACTTTTCATGGTAAGAAATTCCCATTACCATTCCACTTTGAACTTATCAAGTTTTTTCTAGACAAGCATTAGTGCTTTCTAGTCTTAATTATCGGATGACTTCACCTAACACTGACACAAGAATTAAAAGGATAAAAAAGAAGTGTTTTTCTATAGGTCTGTTTGACATTAAGGATTTTCTATATACAAATTACTCAAATTTTGATTAATAAATATTTATATTTGACAATGTCACTTGATTACAAATTACGGAAAGTAGTGGCATACTAAAATTTTGTTAAAAGCAATACATGTATTAAAGATATAATTTTTTTAAGTTTATCCTCATTTATGGAGAGGATAAGTGAGATCGAGAATTGATGGAAAATGAGATGAGAGAGAACCTGTATTAAATGGATGGAAAGTGAGATGAGAGAGAACCTGTATTAAATGGATGGAAAGTGAGATGAGAAAGACATAATTAATTAATGGTAATAACAATGAAAAACTGTATTAAATTATTAGATAAACCCAATTTATTAGCTGTAAAAAGGATCAACCCATATGAGAGAATGTTGCTTAAGAAAACTACCGGAATAGTTGTCAAACTTTTTCATATACAATAGGCTAATTGATCAACATTATATTTTTCATAGAAAAATGAGTGTTCTATGCAAAATTTGTGAGGTTTCCAGGTCCATTATTCTCTTTTAGACCCATTTGGTTCCCTGAAAATTCAAGAATAGAAATGGACAGTGTGGATTTTTTTATTGATGGGAAACATTTGGTTGACCAAAAGGATGGGAACAGATTTTTTGAAGAAAGGTGATTTTCCTTTAAAGATGGAAAATTAACTTAGTATACTTGGAAGCGTAAGTTCTAAGTTACAAATGAACTTGTACATTAAGCAGAGAGAAACAGGGAAAAAAGAATGAAAGTGCGATAAATGTTAAATTAAGAAAGAAGGGGAGCTCACATGTGGGAGCCATGGTCGTAAATTTAAGAAGATGCTTTTGCCCAAATGCCAAATGTTTGAAAAATAAAAATATAGTTGGTATTCGTTTTCCACATATGATTGACTCATTGGTCAACATTTTATTTTCATAGAAACAATGAGTCAACAATACAAAACTTGTGTGGAGGGTTAATGTACTTATTGGTCCATCCTCTCTTATTTTCCAAAGGTCTTTTCATCAATTTAAACAAAACTTATGTGCCTCATCTCACAATAATTTCATCTCAAATAAAATGAAAACATATATCTAACTTTCACTTTTTTTTTTCTTTTCAACTCAAAAAATGTAAAAAATATCTTACCTTTTTCTGACCAAATATAATTTCTTGCTTAAAAATATGTTTGATTCATAATTCATTTGTTGTTGCCATTTATGAGATAAGACAACTATTATGATTAAAAACAAAATAGTATTATTTTTTTACCGGAATAAAATAATATTATTCAATAGAGATATATGGGACATTTTGAATGAGAGTCACATTAAATGGAAATTTTCTTCTGCTATTATTGCTATATAAAATAATTTTTTTTCCTGTTACTGCTATACTAATTTCTCATTTCTTCCGTTTATTTTAAAGTAGTTTTAACCTTTTATAAGTTTTCTTTTGTATTTGTTATCAAATGATATATAACCATCAACATCAATGTTTTAAAAGCCCCCCCCCCAAATTTGGCTTGATCAGTAGGTAGTAGCCAACCAATTTTTCTTTTCTTTTTTTCAAAAAATCGAAGAGGAACTATATTTGTTTAAGTGAAACTTAATTATCTAATCCATATAGTTTTAATGAGTTTGCAATTCGGTCCTTATACTCTAAGTCATGGTGACTCAGTTCTTGTACTTTTCTCTGTTATCTCCACCCATCCTTAATTATTTTTATAAAAAATGATTAAAGTGCAAAAATATTCATGAACTTATACCCAAAGTGTAAAAATACCTATAAATTTTTCAAGTGCAAAAATACCCATTAACTTCAAAGTCATAATGAAAAATGACATAATTGTTAAAATAACTTAACTTCTATTAATTTTTATGGTAAGACCCACTGTTTCTTTCTACAAAATGTTGTGTTCTTTCTGCTGGTATTCTAAAGTACAAGGGAGAAATCTTTTTGCGTATATGATCTCTTACTTTTTTCCATGATCAAATATAATTTCTTACTTATAAATGTTTTATTCAAAATAGTATTCAACAGAGGAAATTTTGAATCTGAGGCAAATTAAATGCAAATTTTCTTCTTGATCCCTCTTTTGCCAAATGCCTTTTCAAATTGATGATCAAATTTTTTCACATAAGAAAAGTAAAAGATTCCTCTCACCGAAATATTTACTTCAAATAAGATAATTTTTTTTTATCATTAGTGGATCCAACTTCTCTCATTTACTTCCCTCATCACTGTTGGATCAAGATCCAATGGTCCACGTTTAATATTTTATAAAAATGTCATTATAATTTTGTATAAAAATATATAAATAAATTTAAACAGTTAAAATTTGATTTGCATAGTTGACAGCTATAGATTATTATTAATTTAAAGTTAATTTTTTCCACTTCTTTTACTATAGTCCTAAGCGGATGAAATTTTAACAATTTAAATTTAATTATAAATTTAAATATAAAATCATATTGATATTTTTATATAAATATTAAATATGAATAATTACGTCTTGATCCAATGAGGATGAAAGGGCCGGGGGTAAATGAGAGAAAACGAGGGAAGCACATTCCATACTTTCATGATTCGTCATCTCTTCTGCTGTGTTTTGAAATCTTCACCTTTTGAAGGTCTTTCTTTCTATTTGTCATCAAATGATGTGTGACTATAACGTCAATTTTTTTTAGTAGATCACTTTTCTTAATTATCCCTTTGATTATATCTATATGTAAATGACTTCACCTAAAATTGATCTATGTGTTTGCAAATCACACGATAATTCAAAGGAAAAAAAATAAATGTTTTTCCATACGTGTACGTGTTGGACGTTATAGGATTTTCTATGGACAAATTATTCAAATTTTGATGAATAAACTTATTTAATAAATGTTTACGTTTCACAATGTTACCTGATTACAAATTCTAGAAAGCTGAGATACTAACTTTTTTTAGAAGAAATTAATGTATAAAAGATATAATTTTTTAGTGTATACCTTCATTTATGAAGAGGATGAATGTGAAACAGAATAAGTGAAAAAAAAGAGATGAGTTATATATATAATTGACAAAGGGTAATAATAAAAAGTTCATTATTACTTATAATGAGGATTTATCTATGATTATTTGATCAAAATTATATTTTTGGTATGAAAATAAGTGAACTATGTGAAACTTGTGTGGAGGTTTTTAGGTCAATTATTCTCTCTTATACTTCAAAGGTCATTTCAATTTAATAGAAACTTTTCCACATTAAAAAAAAAATTCCCTCATCTCACAATAATTTCACCTCAAATAGAATGAAAACATACATTTAATTTGTTTTCTTTTCAACTACAAATTTTAAAAATAATCAGAATAATATTTTTACACATATAATCTTGTTTTTCTATTATTTTCTAGCTTCATAATTCATTTGTTGATATGTGAAAAATAACCATTATAACGCTATAAAAAATAATTATTCAATACAAATATGTGGAATATTTGGAATCTCAAGAAAATTAAAAGGGCATGTTCTTCTCACATCAATGTATGATGGTACTAATTGATCAAGACACAGCAAGCATTATGGAATGTTATTCTCCACTCTTATGCCAAATGCCTTTTCAAATTTTTTTCACATGAGAAAAGTAAACAATTACTTGTAAAAATTTAAACTAGTTTGGACTAGTAGAAGAATTAGTGTAGAGAGAGTGAGTTAGAGTTGGAAAACTCAACGAATGAAAGGAGTAAAAATGATGAAGAGGTCCTCTATTTATAAAAGAGGGTTGGGGACATTTTGGGAACTTGAAATGCCTACAACTATAATCAGTTGAGAGATTTCTTTTCAACATCTCATTTAACTTAGTCAAATAGAATTTAAATTAAATATTTTTTTTATAATAAAAATTAAATATATCTATATTCATCGTAAAATTGATGATAGATTATTTAAATAATATAAATTAAACACTCAATATTTAATTTATATATTTAAATACCTTTTGGATATTTATTTGACTTATAACTGAGTTAGCAATATATATTTTATTTGATCATTTTCTTATTAACTAAACACTTTATTACTTATTCATTAATATCAGGAATAATTTGAATTTCTTGATTTCATCATATAATCATCTCATGGTTGAGTAAGCGATTTGGAATTTTCTCTTATGATAAGTTATTTAATCAATAACTTAATTAGTTAATCTGTCAATTATGAATTATTTAAATTTCTCAATCAACTGGTTCCACCTTCAAAGGTGGATCTGAACTCAAAAATTCAACAGCTTCAAATAAAATAAATATTTTCTATCACTAAAGCTCCTCTCCTTTATTTTCTAATTATCCACAGCTTCAAATAAAAACATTAAGTAATTTTGTATAAAAATATATAAATAAATTTAAATTGTTAAAGTTTGATTTGATCAGTCGACGACTAGTCAACTATAGATTATTATCATTATCATAAAGACAAATTCTTTCCTCTTTTTTATGGAATCAAATTTTAATGATTTAAATTTAGTTATATATTTTTATACAAACTGATAATAATATTATAATAAAATAATAAATATGAGTCATTGGATCTTGATCCAATGGTAATTAAAGGATTAACTGAGAGGGAAAGGTGGAGAGAATAAATGAGGTGAATCCCTTCCCTACTTTAATAATTCCTCATCCTTTTGCTCTGTTTTAAAGTTTTCAAATTTTGTAAGTCTTCTTTTTCATTTGTTATCAAACGAAGTGTGATTATCAATATCAATTTTTCAGTGTAGCACTTATCTCCCTCAATTTTATTAAATCTAAAAAATATATCACATTTGATCTTTAATACAAGAGTTTAATAAAAGTTTATCTTAATCTTAAATATTAGAGCTTAATCCATTTCGTTTTCCACATATATAATATCCCCTCAAAATTAGCCACGGAAAATTTCCAACAGAAATTCCGTCAGAAATTGCCACGGAATATTTTTCTGTGGCAAATTTTGCCATGAAAATTTACGTCGGAAATGAGATGTTTTTTTGTAGTGAAATATTCTAATTGATAGCGTGTATTAAAGAGTTTCCATCAAATAGTATCCTAATGCATGTACATTTAACATGGTGTTTAAGGTAAGCCAATACCTATTTATTACAAAATAACTAACTTAACTACTTTTTTAAGAATTAAAAATTAATTATCCAACTTGATATTGAAGATGGGAGATAGTGATAGATATCTCACTTCAATTATACAAAAATTCCAATATAAGAATGGTAGCCAATTCCCATTACCATTCCCACTTTGAACTTGTCTTTGAACCCAATAGATTTGTCTAGACATACATTTAGTGCTTTTTGTAGTCTTATTTATCCAATGACTTCACCTAACATTGACACAGGAATTAAAAGGACAAAAGAAAGTGTTTTTCTATAGGTATGTTGGACATTAATGATCTTCTATAGACAAATTATTCAAATATTGATGAATATATTTATTTAATAAATATTTACATTTGACAATGTCACTGGATTACAAATTATGGAAAGTAGTGGCATACTAAAATTTTGTTCAAAGCAATAAATGCATTAGCGAAATTTTTTTCAAGGCTACCCTCATTTATGGAGATAATGAGTGGGAGAGAGAATAAATGAAAAAAGAGGTGAGAGAGAATCTAAGGAATAGAGAGATATATAATTAATTAGGATAAAAGTTTAAAAATATTTTTTATCTTTTACGAAAAGAGCTGTTAGCAATATATATAAAAGTTAGATATAAAAGTGCCCATAATTATTAAAAAAAACGGCCCTAAAATACTACTACTGTTAATTTCTCTTACACTGACCATTTGTTTAAAATTTTTGATCAAAAATTATGACATGAACGTTGAGGTGGCGATAGGAATTTGAAAAGTTTGACCCACCATGATGACGCGTTGGCCTTCGCCGGGGATGTGAACACTGGCTCCTCTCCCGTCAATGATCTTGAACGAGTTCATGATGAGCTCTTGCTTCAGATTGATCACCATGTCTCTGTTGAAGATGATCCGCAGCGGGTCCTCCTGTGACCTTAACAGATTAGATATGTTATTCAGAACTTGGGAAGATTTCAAACACTTGTTCTCTTCCTTCAACGGCCATGGTCTCAAGGGTTCTGTTTTCTTTTGAAGGCTCAGGCACAATAGGCGAGGCTGCAACAGTGACTTCTGTGTGGGGAAGGCAAGCTAAAGCTGACTGGCTTGGTCAGCAGCAGCAGAAAATGAATAACAGGGCTGTGCGCAATGTTGGGTATGAGAGTGTTAAATGTGGGCGTCCCATGTCTCTTTCCCAGTTGACCTGGCCTCCTCTGCAAGTTCAGGCCCATAATCATCATCAGACCTAGCTCAATCGATCTGGATCAAGAGCACCTTGAACGGCGGATCTGTTGCCAGAAGGGATCCACAGCTTAAAATAAACACGTTCAACAAATTTAACGGCAATAACATTTTAAGTTCATTTAACGGCAATAAAATTTTACTCTCAAAATTTGTTTATGGTGCCAGCAGTTCTTTTTGAAAAAGATAAATGGTACTTTTACATCTTTTCCCAATTAATTAAGGGTAACAATAAAAATGTATTAAATTATTAGATAAACCCAGTATATTACTTATAAAAAGGATCAATCCATGTAAGAATGTTGCTTAAAAAAACTATCAGAATAGTTGGCAAACTTTTTCCTTGTCTAATAGACTAATTGATCAACATTATATTCTTCATAGGTACATTATCCTCTCTCATGCTTTGATTGGTCTGCTGAAAATTTAAGAAAGGAAACGTAAAATGTGGATTTTTAATTGATGGTAAACGTTTGCTTGATAAAAGAGATGAAAACCGATTTTCTAATGATAGGTGATTTTCCTTTAAAAATAAGAAAACCGGTACCCAACATTTTCTGTCAACAGCAATCTTAGTAGCTTTAAGTACTTAATTTGAACATTCAAAAATTCACATTAAAATTCCTCCAATAACACACCTAATGTAAAACCCAATACAGAAAAAATTACCCCAAAACAGTTTGTTCTCATTTAATAATTCCAATTTTTAGTGAAACGGATCTGAACTAGTCATATAATAATTTCATCATTGTATTAAGCATAAATAAACTCAAGCATTATGGCAAAATTGTGACGACAAGAGAAGAAAAGGGTTAGACTGCACTAGGCTATATGATTTGTGTTTATTTGTTTGTACTGTTTTACTTGTTTGTTAGTTAAATTTTTTTGTTTTGGATTTGTTCCTTTTCTTCTTCTATGAAGGGGAAAATTCACCCAAGTGGTGCAGCACTTCATCCAGCATTTGGGTCTGTTTGGTATGAGCGGAGGTGAGAGAAAATGAGCAGACACAGAAAATTTTTCAGTTGAATTTAAAAAAAAAATAGAAAAGTGGGGTTTAAAGTTTTAAATTAAATTTTCTTCATTTTTATCAAAACTTTATGACCCATTTCATGAATTTATTTTAAATTTAACTCACAAAAATTTTTCTTCCCCTCCCCTGCAAATCTGTCATGCCAAACACGCCTTAGGGAGGGGAGGGAAAGTTAGAGGAGGATAAACATTTTTGAATTGGATTTAAAAGAATAACGAACTGGAGTTCAATTCATTTTTAATGTTTTTTTCCTTTCATTTTCATCTTAGTTCTTTTTGTGATTTATTTTATGGTATTAGATCCATTATGTTTATTGCTAATCCAACAACCTTTCATTTCTCTTCATCTCTTTTTTTTTTTTTCTTTTTAACATTTTCTTTATATTTAGCCCCCCTTGATATATACTTGTGTGTCCCCCAATGGCACAAAGCTCCTCTCTCATAAAGGTGTGTGCTGCATCAGTCTTCTTCACCAAATAGATGGAAGGTTGTAGATATGGGTGTAAGTGGTTGTGCCTCACCCAAAAACATAAAACTTAAACAATTTTTAAAATAATCTAATTCCCTAAACTTTTGTCTAATAATATATTTCACACATAATAGGTAGATTAATTAAATAGCTCATGATAAAGATAGATAAATTTCATAATTGAATTGTTTCTAAGATATTTAAGGATTGAGACAAAATCACCAATTACTCATGGACCAAAATAAAATATAGACAATTTCTAGATTTGGCCCGCTATATTCAATTTCAAAGAATTCAAGAGAACTCTTTCCCTTAATGGCCCAATAATCATGCATAATAGAAGTGGACTTTCTTATGACCAAAACTTTCAGGCCCATTTGTTGGGTCAAGTACAACATACCATATCACAGTTCAAAGATAATGTAGGATGCTTCTCATTGAAATGAGCTCATATGACAGTTCAAAGATAATGTACGATGCTTCTCACTGAAATGAGCGTTCTACTATTAAGAAACAAAAGGTAAACAAAAACTCTGAACAATATGAACAAAGGTTGGTCCAATTAATAAGGAATTAGCTCACAACTTACAAGATTGTAAGTTTAAATCTTGCTATTAATATGAGGATCTTATTGGTGAATGCAATCCATAAGTGGTTTTTTAATCTCTCTCTGAGTCTAAATGTATGTCCTGTCATTGATGAGCACCCAAGACCCAACAAAACTAAACCTTTTTGCAGAGAAACAAGTCTCAACAGTATTATATGAAAGTATAAAATTGAACACGGTTTTGTTGCCTTCCGGTTCGATACAAAAAATGATTGCACCAAAATAATATAGTATAGTGGGCAACCAATCGTTCTTCTCTAGGAGCGGTTTATTGATTATCCTAGTCTAAATTGGTTATTGGAAATATGCTAAACTTGGATATGAAAAGGGGGTTTTGGTTTATGGAAACTATGGTGCAATAACAAAACAATGCAAGAAGTAATCTTTTTGGTATTTTGGTTTAACAATGAAATGGTTGAATTAAATCAAAGATGTGAAGAGATAGGCCCTTGGTGATGGGAACTCGGCTGTCATCGCTCTCAAAATGATATGGAAGTTTATAACTCTCTAAGTCTAGATAAAAACCCCAAGCAATCACTTAGGTCCAATGCTTTAATTAATGAAAACTCACTTGGATCCAAGTTAATTACCACCCCTTAAAACATTGTTTAAAACCACTTAGAGTGTAATTGAATGGATGATGCAAATGCTCTAATGACTGTAAATCAACAACCAAAGAATCCAAACACACACATTAACTATCAACAATCATTGACAATTAATTGAACATAATGGATTAATCACAACTGCAATGCATATATGTAATTCAACATAAACACACCATCCAATCCAAATACATAGTCCAATCACAAAATCACATATCTGTAATCTTGATTTACATGGTAGTAGAAATTCCTAGATCTAGAAATAACCAACACAAGTTCAAACAAAGATTAAGACTAAGAAAAACTCCCCAAATAAGCCCATGAATTCAAGCTCTGTTTTTCTTCACCAAGAGACCAAGGATTTTAGCCTCTCATTGCCTTCAAAACGCAGCTATCACTACATATATGTTCAGCCATGAGAGAAACCAAAAAGGGGTGGAAATATGGAGAAGGTAGTGGAACTGGTTTTAAAGGATTGGAGGTGCAGAAAATGGTTGAGAAATGAAGAAAATGGAAGAGAGAATGGATGTGGAAGTTGGGAGGCTGAGAGAACAGTGCTAGGGGCTCTCCTCTGCAAATCTGCAGAGTAGAGACGTCCTCTTCGTCATGGTCCTACCCCCAATACATGTAGCAGATGAATAACCTAATTCAAAACGCGTAGCTTCAATAATAAGCTCTGAGGTGGCGACTTGGAGACATTTAGGTCGCGACCTGGATACGGTTATGTCACAACCTGGGGACAGTTAGGTCACGACCTAGAGACAGGTAGGTCACGACTTGGAGTAACTGCGTTGCGACATGTGACAAAACTCACATCTTCTGAAAAATACATCTAGCTCGCGACCTGAACGTTTAGGTCGCGACCTAATAGTGGCAGAGGGTTCCTTTGATTATCATTAGCTCTTGATAAACTTGTGGCTCCTTCTATACTCCATCTTGGGTCTTCAAATCTCCTCGAAATGCCTACAAACAAAGGCACAGAGCTTTGTAAAACTTAACAAATTAAAGATCAAGGCACACACAGTTTGGATGAGATAAATGACCCATTTTTACTCTTAATTAAGCACAATCCAATGCATGAATCAATATAATCAATAATGGTATAAGCGCATGCAAAATAAGGGTAAAGGTATTATAAAACACTATAAAACACTCGAGAAAACCATGTAAACATTGGGTTCTATCACTTCCCCACACTTAAACCTTTGTACTCCTGGATAAAGACTCGAATCATTCCAAAGAAAATACTAGGACTATCGAGGAAGTTAGCATGCTTAATAATGAATTCAGAACCAAATCAACCCTCATCCTCTTAGGAAAACAAAAATGATAAAATGAGCAATGCCAAATAATTAGTTGCAAAGTACAGTTGATTCTAAATGCATGAACATTAGAGATTCGCTCATGGGGCACAAGTGCTAACTCACTATCTCTCCTCATTGGGGTTCTTTTCACTCAAAATTCATGTAGAAAACACCCTACCATAAGCTTGTAATAGTTCTAAAGTCTCCACTATTTATGCATCAATACAATGAATCAAGAGGACTTTATGGCTTGTAATGATGGAAATAGGCTACATGGAATAGATGAAAAAGAGAAATAAGTGTCATGTGTATGCATGCTATCGATCAATGACTCAAGGGTAACATCTAATTACCAAATGAAGCTTTTATGAAGAATTATTTAGAATGCCTTATTTTTCTCTTTTTTTTTTCCTTTTTTTTCTTTCTCTCTCTCTTCTTTTTTTTTTCATTCATTTTTTTTAATCACTTTCTTTGTAATTTTTCTTTTCTTTTTCCACATGGGATTCTACAATACAAACTCTTCTTTTCTTCATGAATAAATTCAACTTTAATTCTACCAAGATGTTCTCAAGTTTCTAAGAATATATGGATACACAACACTTGGTGAATGCTCAAAAGGGTTAACAAAGGGTGTAAATGATGTGAGGGCTTATGTTTGGGGGAAAGAAGGTTTAGAAATGAATGCCTCTATCATGCTTATCGCATTAAAACATGTCACGCTTTGACTAAGAACTAGAACAAGTTCTAGAGAATGAAGACCACAAGAATAATCACTCAATATAGGAATTAAGGCTCAAAGATATCCTTCCAACATGGGTTTATATCTCCACTGTTCATACAAGAAGTTTCAATGAGCATGTACTATTCATATGGCATTGGAACACTTACCACAGAAGCAAACCTTTGGATGATGATTAAAAGTGGTCAACAAAATCATTAAAGAACATACGAGAATCCTAAAAGTACTTGTAAAATCTTAAAGAAAATCATTTTCAAAGGTCCAAATTTCAAAAATTTAAGGTGGGAATGGTTTCCTTGGTTTGATGCATTGAAGTTGAATTGAAAAGGCCAAGAAATTGCTTGAAAACAATTCAAAGGTAACCGAAAAGAGTTTTTCCATACAACAATGCTTAAAGCAAGAAGAAAAATACTTTGATGCAAATATTCAATTTAATGTCGTGACATTTGGTATAAATGTCACGACCAAAATTGTATCGAGAGCAAGCACAGGCATCAGAGGAATTCATGTCGCGACTTTTATAGGAAATGTCGCGACATTTATCCCCTAGAAGTTGCCAAATTGAAAAAATTTTCAAAGTCTGACAACTTAAGTATGCAAAATGTCTTCAATATGCAACAAAACTTAAAAATTCATCCAATGTACAGCAATTCATCACCTAGAAAAATTGCACTCAACGCTGAAGATTGATAATGAAAGATTGGATTCAAAAGATTTTCAAAACAAAATGAGTGGAGCACATCACAAGTATAATTCCTCCCCCACACTTAAACAATGCATTGTCCTCAATGCATGATATAACAATGAAACACAAGTAAGGGGTAAAGGGATGACAGAGGAACTAGGCCCAATAGGGGAGAAAACAAAACAAAGCTAGCTTTTACTAATGGATTTAGTCTCCCCCACACTTATCTTCTTTATCAACAAAATAAGCTCAACCAATTATGTGAAAGTAAGAAGAAGACAAGTAAGGAAAGAGACAACCTTTCACTTAAATCTCCGTAGACTCTTGTAGGAGAAGTTCTCATCCCGGATGAGAAACATGCATTTCTTCATTACAACCCCTCCCACAATGGACATTCCTGGAGGTGGCTCTGGATCAATAGGCAAAGGCTCCAAAATATAGGGCTTGTGGTCACAGCCTTGCCTAGTGTGATTCTGCAAAACAAACATTGGACTAATAGCAGTATCCAATCCAAGAATGCAAACATGGAGAGATCTATAATAGAGTAATGATATCTTAGGAACAAAACTCTCCAAGCATGAATCACAACCAAGAAAGTCAATTAGATTCCCTTCAGTAGGAACCAAACAAAAAGTTATATTTTTCAAACCCTCTTGTGCTTGCAAAGTGGAAAGTGTGGAATCCAACTGACAGTTGTTGAAGCATAGCACATCATCTTTACAATCACTAGAGGTAGGAGGTAAAAGAGTGGAAGAAAAATAAAATTGTCAAATTATTATCTTGAACATTAGATGGTTCTAAATCAGGTGGTAGATCACAGGATAAAATTTGTTGAAATGATTTATTAACATTTACAATCTTGTCATTCAAAATTATCGAATCAATCCTTATTGGATCATCCTCTATAATGTCCAGCTTATCACTTTTCGCACATATAACCTCTTCATCACAAGAACAAGGAAAATGCTCATTTAGTTTTATATTATCATCATGTGTGGCACTAGGAAAAGAAGCATTTTCATCACACAAGGTAGAAGAGCAAGTAACATTCCCAACTAGAGTACCACTGGAAGCATTTAAATGAGCATTGACAATTTCAAACATGTGAGGGGATTCAATTTCAATTTCTTCATCCACCTCACTATCACTCATTTCAAAAGAAGCTTCAACAGACATGGTAGTAGTGAGAGGAGGATTGATCTCCTCAAGTACAGGAGCAATATTACCTAGGATATGGGACGACTCCTCTGGAAGTTGGTAATGTACTTGTTGTACCTCAACTCCTTGTATGGTTGTCTTGGGTGGAGGCATAGGAGGCTGGAAAATCTCCACATGTGAAGTAGCATTTAACTCTTGAGCTTGAACTCCTTGCTCCTTCTCTGGTAAGTCTATAGGCCAAGGGTTTCCATTTTCACCTTCTGTATGTACCCATGACATATGATCGTAATATGCATTGAAGAACTCATCAATATCGGCCATCTCCTTAGAGTTTCCAGGTGTTCCTTGATTCATTAGTAACACTAGGTATCTCTCTTTAAGTACATCATACTTTCTTGTTAAGGCACTGGTTAGAACGTCCAAGTCATGGGAAGAAGAAGGAATATCTAGGTCACTTGGTTGAGGTGTAGTAGAGCGAAGTGGAGGGAAGGGTTCAAGAGGTGGTTGAGATTGGTGAAAAGTGGATTGGTAAGGATAATCATATGGCGTGAATGAAGGGTCAAAGGGAGGTTGGTAATTTGGAAACAGAGGTTGTTGATATGGTTCATATTGTGAAGGAAGTGGATGGTCATATGGTGGGAATGATGGTTGAGGTTCGAAATATGGGTCAGAATATGGATTGTATGGTGGAGACGGAGGTTCATGGTATGGAGTATAGGATGGAAATGATGGTTCAAAGGTTTCAAATGAAGATTGATGGTAAGATTCACAAGGTGGATCGAGTAATGGACTACCACATTCTTGACCAAGTTCATATTCCTTTTGACCAAATACAGAGGCTTGAAGAAAATCTAGCTCACGTTGTATGATTTCAGAGTTTTGACCCATAACTTCTACAAAAAGTGAGATTTTAAAGGAGAAATTGATAAATCAAGTTGTAAAAGTTAAACACAATCAATTCTCAATGATTCTCAGTGATCTTGATGTGTATGAAGTGTTGTACACTCTCAAGGTATGTGCAAAAATCAAATGTATGCAAGCAGCAACAAGTTTGGACACTTAGAAAGATTTTTGATGAAAAAGTACACTCAGGTCGCAACTTTGTATGTCCAGGTCGCGACTTCAAATGTACCGAGAGAAAAATTTGCAAATGGGGACACTTAGAAAAATTTTGGATGAAAAAATACACTCAGGTCGCGACTTAGAAGGTTTAGGTTGCGACTTGAAATGTACCGAGAGCAATCCTGGAACTAGAGGTTAAAATTGTGACTTGAAATTCTTCAAGTCGCGACCTAAAAAATAGGTTACGACCTGAATTTTCCAAGTCGCGACCTAAATTTCCTAGGTCGCAACCTGAAGTTCTCATGTTGAGACCTGAAAATCTCAGGTTGAGACCTAAAATTTCAGGTTGAGACCTAGAGGTCACAGAGTGTTGCTCTCATGAAAATTCATCAATTTTTTCAACTAAATGCTTCCCAAATGATACAACATGTTCAAATCTTTGAGGCAAATGGCTAAACTCTTAGGATCAAGTTAGAAATATGAAAAAAAATGCTATGCAAAATGAAAATGCAAAAGTATGACAAAAAATCAAGATATTTGTTTGTATTTCCGCAAAATTTGTATGCTATGCACTGTCAAAATTGAAAGCTAAATCTAAACTCAACGAGAATCAACCCAAGTCAACAATGGTGATAATAACCAATTACTAGGGAACCAATTACTTGGCTCCCCAGCAACGGCGCCATTGATCCGACTCAGTTTTGTCGCCTTCCAGTTCGATACAAAAATGATTGCACCAAAATAATGTAGTATAGTGGGCAACCAATCGTTCTTCTCTAGGAGCTGTTTATTGATTATCCTAGTCTAAATTGGTTATTGGAAATATGCTAAACTTGGGTATGAAAAGGGGGTTTTGGTTTATGGAAACTATGGTGCAATAACAAAATAATGCAAGAAGTAATCTTTTTGGTATTTTGGTTTAACAATGAAATGGTTGAATTAAATCAAAGATGTGAAGAGATAGGCCCTTGGTGATGGGAACTCGGCTATCATCGCTCTCAAAATGATATGGAAGTTTATAACTCTCTAAGTCTAGATAAAAACCCAAACAATCACTTAGGTCCAATGCTTTAATTAATGAAAACTCACTTGGATCCAAGTTAATTACCACCTCTTAAAACATTGTTTAAAACCACTTAGAGTGTAATTGAATGGATGATGCAAATGCTCCAATGATTGTAAATCAACAACCAAAGAATCCAAACACACACATTAACTATCAACAATCATTGACAATTAATTGAACATAATGGATTAATCACAACTGCAATGCATATATGTTATTCAACATAAACACACCATCCAATCCAAATACATAGTCCAATCACAAAATCACATATCTGTAATCTTGATTTACATGGTAGTAGAAATTCCTAGATCTAGAAATAACCAACACAAGTTCAAACAAAGATTAAGACTAAGAAGAACTCCCCTAATAAGCCCATGAACTCAAGCTCTATTTTCCTTCACCAAGAGACCAAGGATTTTAGCCTCTCATTGCCTTCAAAACGCAGCTATCACTACATATATGTTCAGCCATGAGAGAAACCAAAAAGGGGTGGAAATATGGAGAAGAAGGTAGTGGAACTAGTTTTAAAGGATTGGAGGTGCAGAAAATGGTTGAGAAATGAAAAAAATGGAAGAGGGAATGGATGTGGAAGTTGGGAGGCTGAGAGAACAGTGCTAGGGGCTCTCATCTGCAAATCTGCAGAGTAGAGACGTCCTCTTCGTCGTGGTCCTACCCCTAATACATGTAGTAGATGAATAACCTAATTCAAAACGCGTAGCTTCAATATAAGCTTTGAGGTCGCGACTTGGAGACATTTAGGTTGCGACTTGGATACAGTTATGTCACGACCTGGGGACAGTTGGGTCACGACCTGGAGACAGGTAGGTCACGACCTGGAGTAACTGCGTTGCGACATGTGACAAAACTCACATCTTCTGAAAAATACATCTAGCTCGCGACCTGAACATGTAGGTCGCGACCTAATAGTGGCAGAGGGCTCCTTTGATTATCATTAGCTCTTGATAAACTTGTGGCTCCTTCTATACTTCATCTTGGGTCTTCAAATCTCCTCGAAATGCCTACAAACAAAGGCACAGAGCTTTGTAAAACTTAACAAATTAAAGATCAAGGCACTCACAGTTTGGATGAGATAAATGACCCATTTTTACCCTTAGTTAAGCACAATCCAATGCATGAATCAATATAATCAATAATGGTATAAGTGCATGCAAAATAAGGGTAAAGGTATTATAAAACACTATAAAACACTCGAGAAAACCATGTAAATATTGGGTTCTATTAGATGCTCAACATGCTATATGAATATTCAATATAATAATCTAATAATGTAATGCTTGTAGTTAGGGATGTTAAAAAAAACCCAGTTTAAGCAAACCCGATCCTATCCAACGAAGCCCGGTCCGATCAACAAAAAAACAGCCCAAATAAAAAATCGGGCTTATCGAGACTGGGTTTTGGGTTGCCTCTAAGACAGGGTTTCTTTTTCTTCTTCAACTTCTTCTATTCTTCATCGGCGTTGATGCATCATTCTTCTCTCTTCATTGTAGCTGTCGCTGGTTCTTCTTCTGTTCTTCATCGGCATCCCTCATCTTCCGTGAAGTATCTCAATTCACTTATGTTTTGTGCCCATATTGCTTCTTGGGATGTTGTTTTTCTCTTTTCTGCCATCAGTGTTGTTAGATCTGGTTTGCGATTGTTAGAGAAAAAGCGGTGGTGGAGTATTTTTCTTTTCTACATTGCTGATACAATCTTCAAGCGTATTTGAAAAATAAGTGCTTCTACATTATGTTTTCTTGTATTTTCTATTTTCTGATGTTGGTTGCTTCACTTGCTTGAATATCTTATTCTTATTTTAATATTCGTATTTTAAGAGCTTGAAGATGGATTCACAAGTGAAAGCTTTTATGCGAACCAACTTGCAACTTTTTTTTGGGTCTTCAATTATTATTTTAACATTTTTTTTGTCTACACAAAGAGGCATGAGCCTGAGACTGTTTTTGTTTTCTACTTTTGTTTTGTAACAATATTATAAAAAAAATGATGGGTTCAGGCTCACTTAAAGGCCTTTGAGGCCAGCCAAGAGGCTTGAGCCCGTTTTATTTTGTAACAATATTATTAAAAAAAATGATAGAAGAGGATGTTGAATCAAAGACCTATAGCCTTTAGATAAAGAAAACATACCCATGAAGGTGGAGTTCGAGGCTCTCGAGATGGATATTGCCACCGAGATATTTTATTATGTATTTTGGATTATTTAAATTGATTTTTTCGATTTAGGATTATTTTTGGTATATTTAGATTTAGGCCTATTTTTTGCTTAAGCCTATTTTCTCATGAATGCTTGTAGCCTGTTAGCATGTTCATTAAATAATAGACTTTTTTATGGGTTTTAGGCCAGGCCTCAGTACAGGAAAGGCTCAAGCAGTTAAATTGATTGGAAAAAAAAAAGGCTTGGCTTGTTTATAGTAAAGCTTAACCTAACTTGGCCTATTTCCACCTCTATTAGCCATCAATAGTCTCCCAACTCGACCCAACCAGTTCTAGTTTAGTCTGGCTCGGTCTTGTGTTGAGTTACCTTCATACCAGACCACATGCTTAAAATATAAACCTCTGCTTTGGACCTCAAGCTAATAGCCTACCATATGTAATCCAATCTTTGTGCACCCCTATTTGTAGTGGTTTATTAATACACCACTGTCCGTACTTGTATGACTCAAATTCATTTTGTGTAAAACATTGTAATGGTAATTATTATGTTGATGAGTCCTTTGTCACTATGGGCCCTCAAAAGTTGTAAAAATTCTGGATGGGAATGCACTATAGTGATGCAATCCGGGTCGTGTTCACTTCGAGGAGCCTAATTGGTCTTATGTAATCTAAGTGACGAAACCATGTGTAAAGATAAAAATTGGGGTTTGTGCATTTGATGAAATTGCAGAAAATAGGATTAAGTTCTTTTTGGGATTTTCAAGTTATAGAAAGCTACAAATCACAGAAACGATAATATGGATAGATTGAAAACTCAATAAATGGAAATGCCCTTTGGAGTATTGATTAAACCTTCATCACTTCTAAAAGTATAGGGAGACTTGCTTTAAAACCAAATCTTAATTAGTTTAGAAAACCTTCCAAACTTAGGTGAGGGTAGTTGTCAATGAGACCTTTGAACCCAAAAGCTCACAACAACTT
>QFDD01000106.1:0-73352 GCA_006871305.1 Vachellia collinsii | reverse complement strand
TAATAAAAAAAAAAGGAGAAAGAGAAGTGTCGGCAGAAGGGAAAAAAAAAAGAGGAAAGAAAGGGAAGTGTCGGCAGAAGGAAGGAAGGAAGGGAAAAAAGAGAGAGAGAGAGAGAAGTGTCGGCAGAAGGAAAGAAAGAAAGAAAGAAAGAAAGAAGAAAGAAGGGGGACAAGATGAGGAAAAGAAGGAAAAGGAAAAGGAGAAAGGAAAAGGAGGAAGGAAGGGACACGGCTATATATATACCATGTTATTCTCTCCTTCTCTGCATTCTTTGCAGAGTCGTGAAGGAGGAAAGAAGGAAGAGAACATTCCTGATTCTAACATTTTGGGATAATTTAGGTAACTAAAATCCTTTCTTTTTAACAAACTTCCTTCATAAAAGTTGTTCTATATATTTTTATCTTCCTAATGGTAGTAATTTTAGTATGATTAGAGGAAATTTTTAAAGTTAGTATTTTGAGAAGATTTGAGTTTTGATAATATAAGACTACAGTAATGAAGAGGAATTTTAATAGATAATTTTAAACGGTTTGGAAGTTGGTCACTACAAATATTGGTTTATTCATGTGAGCTATATAGGTACATACATGTGTATCTGCGTATATATGTGTATTTTGAAAATTTAGAATTGAGTATATACGCATGCAAAAATCATTGGAAGCTGTTGTTTATAGAAAAATTAAAGGTGCTAAGTAGTTAATCTTAGCAAGATTATAAAATGTCTATGGGACATTAAAGATAATTTTTGTGCATGTGGGTATGTACAAATATGTCAAATGGTGCATGTGGCAATATTAAAGAATTGGAGTGAACTTTTAACAGGTCAAATAGTCTTGGTTGACTATGAAATTTGGTATACTCATGAGTTTTAAAATGAGTACTAAGATGCATTATTTGGATAAGTTACAAGTTGTGAACCAATAAGGTTTGGTTCTGAAATATGGAAAATATGAAAAGTTGCTTAACAAGCTGCAACTTTTGAGCATTTATTTAGGAATATTTATCGACTATATTTAGTGAATAGTAATTTTCATTGAAAGAATATATAATAGAAACTTAAATTATTGTATTTAGAATTTTATGGAATAAGTTATGATTTCTCAAAATTATTAAAAACCAATTCAAAGGTCAAGAAAAGAAAAAAAAAAATCAAATAATGTAAAGGGGTATAAATGAGATTAGTAGAAAAAGAGGAGCTAAATAAAGCTGGATAAGTGTATAATTAACGTAATATTATACGTATATGTCTTAGGATTTGACATTTGCTTGAACACCCCGAGGAGGACTGGAAAAAGGGATACTAAGGAAGGTAAAGGTAAACAAAGGAATACAGGTAGAAACCCTTTTATCTTATTCTTATGTATTTAATTCTACATGATTGTATGTGCCATGTGATGTGCCGTAAATTATTGCCGTATGATGTTGAGGTGAATCCTCGTGCCGTATATTATTGTCGTATGATGTTGAGGTAAATCCTCATTATTGCCGTATGATGTTGAAGTGGGACCTCATGATGTGCACTATTGCCGTATATGCCGTATGAACGTGTGGTTTACTTTACATGATTGTGAATTTCATATATAACTATATGATAAACTGTGGTTTCTACGGGGATTCCCAAATCTCACCTCCCTTTCCAACAAAAATACAACAGAGGCGGGTGGCTCAAAAGGCAAGGAATTGGTGACAAGAGAAGCATAGAATGGAGATGGAAGAACCCCTTTACATATATTTTGGGTTTAATCATAAGTTTAATGTTTTATTTTGATATAATTTTGGATGACTTATATGGGTATGTATATATGATTGTATAAATTATGTATACATTAATCTGAGACAGAAGGTAGACATGAGGAGAATGGTTTATGAAGGAAAAGCTGTTTTTAAGCTACCAATAAAGAGTAATAAACCCAGGATCAAACCTGGCACGTTAGAAAAATTAACTTTATATAAAGGTTATTTAAAAAAAATTCAAAATTTTTCAGAAAAGCTCAATCTGAGGAAAGTAGGTAAAAGACTGTTTTATAAAAACAGAATTTACACGCTTAGAATAGCTGCGCTTAATAATTAAGAAGTCTAGATTGGGCTGAGTTCTATAAAAGGGGTGTGACAGTAAGGATTTACATGTTGTATGGCTACAACCATACCTCGTACATGGCAATCAACACATACAACAATCAATTGCAATGTAAATGTAAAAGTTAGAGTTTATGCTACCTTATACTTGGCTTAACTTTTCCAATGACTTGAGTTGGCTTCTACTTGCACCTTGGACCACTTCTTGGTACTTTGATACTCTTACATGAGTTATAGCACATTTGGCATCAATACTAGGCCACTTCTCATGCATTATAGCACTTGACAACTTATAAAACTCTTTCTTGGCAACTTACCTTCTAACTTTGCCATTTGTGATTTCAATGCTTCCAAAATTATGTTTGAGCTTCTATCCTACACAATTTTGCCTTTTGAATCTAATGGAAGCATCAAAATACTCAAAATCATACTCTTTCCCCCTTGAACCTCAGCTGTACGAAAATTACTAAAAATTGGAGGAAATGGAATTTTGCAACATTTCTTTGCACATACATGCATAATCCCATTCCTACACCATTTTCTAACCATTTACTAACATCAAAACATACATAAACATGCCTCATGGGATTCGGTCAGCAGCTAGAGGTAAGGGTTTATGCCAAAATTTCATAACATCTCAAATCAACTCAAACTATACATCAACATGTAACAAAACATGATAGAGTTAATTTGCAACACTTATTGCTCGTGATTCTTGCTAAAACTCATTCTATCTCACAAGCCCTCATCATCAAAACAGCTCACTCAACCATTCATCAATAATTCTAAACCAATTAAATGGTAGATGAGAGGTCCTAGATGAGTTATATAGGAAGAAATCAAGCTAAAACCACCACCTTACCTTTGATTTTGGTGGATTTCCTTCTCCTTCTTGCTTGTTCTTTACCAACGCTGCTCCTCTCTCTTCTCCTTCTGGTTTGCACGAAATTGGACAGAAAAAGAATACTTGAAGGCTTTATTAATGTTGCACCAAGTGATTTAATGAGGTGTGGGGCCCACTTGCACTGCTAGAACAGCTTTACACTGATAAAATCTCTTTCTCTGGTAAAATATATCTCATTACTTTATCATCTTTGATAAGATAATGACAAGTGGCTTTACCTCATCCCCACAATCTTCTTTTACCAAAAACACCCTTACTTTATCTGATTTCCGTCCATCGAAAATCCTTTTCGAGAATTTTCTAATCACTAAGGCCATATCAGGCCCTCAAAAATTCTCATAACTTATAAGCTCATTAGGGTATTTTTCTTTCCTCAAAACTCATTCCAGAATGCCCTTAATTAATTTTCTATCAAAAACCCTAATTAGGCGATTTTCGGTCTTTCGTACCACCATTCTAGTAAATTGTTTCTGACTATCTGCTGGAAACAATTTTATAAATTAGGACACTCTAAAATATATTTTTAACCACTTTAACATTACATTTATGAGGCATCTGGATAATTTAAATAATAATTTTTGGCTAAAAACTCATTAAATAGCCAAAATATTAATTACTGTAAAAATTTACCGCGAAAGGCATTTTTGTCCATTTAACCTTTTCTGAGCCTCAATTACTGATCAGTGACTTTTTCTCTACCTTTTGGTGCCCGAGGTCATTTTCTGGTATTTGGTCAAAATCACCAAAATTCCCTTGACTTTTCTAAAAATTACCATTTTGCCCTTACATTTCTTTTGCTTGCAAAATGGCACCCTTTGGCATCTCTTATGCTTCTATTCACTTTCCGGATCCTTCATTACTCTGTAGCCCCTCACTAAATCCTTATCCACAGTTACAAAAAATTGAGGATATTACATCTATCAAGGCCTAGAATCTAATGTCGACCAATGACTCGAATTGGAAAAATGACAGAGAAGGACCAAGCATAGAAAAACTTGCGCTTTAGGATAAAAAGGAAGAGGCAGATCTAATAGTGGGGAGAATAGTAACGCAAAAAAGGAGAGGGACAAAGAGCATGCATGGGAGGAATTAAAAAACCATCTTATATTCCTTCACTGTTTTCAATTCCTCAATCGCTCTGACTTCCTCCATCCACTCCTTTGTTCAAGCTCCGACCATCGTTCCCTCTTACTTCTCCCATTCAACTCCATTTTCTTCCATTGTGGCTACCATGGCTATGCTGACCCCAACCTCCTGTGGCGGTCTTCATCCGACTATGAATGGCTAATCTCCCGATTCCTTGGTGATTGATGATACTAGTTGGAGTCCGGTGTTGTAACACGGGAGTTCATTGTCTTTCAATTCATATTCCACTCTTCCTGTATATGATTTATTTTCTACTTCTCTAGATTCATATTCTGCATGCATGGATGAGGATTTTATTTGACACTTTGTTATCTGGATTATGAAACTTATATTAGATTTGTACTCTTTGAATTTAATCTAATATTGGCACTTCTTTTTGTCATTCAATTGGTGCACTACAAAAAAATGGTGAATTTGTCGCGATTATTTTATGCCATTATAGCAGTTTTTAACCATCACAAAATATATTGTAGCAATTTCATAAACCGCTGCAAAACTCACCGTGACAACAAGTTTATCAGAGATTTTCGTGAACCGATACGCACACAAGAAAAACTATTACTAATTTGCAGCATTTAATAACCGCTACAAATGGAAACGGTGCAGAATTTGTAGCGAAAACAAAACCGCTACTAACATGTAATTACAAAAAAAGAATTAGAAATATTGTAGCGCTCAACGAAACCACTGCAAAATTAAAAAATCAGTGAAAAAAAATAGTAGCGGTTTTATTAACCGATACTAATGTTGAAATTGAAAACGGTTTAGTGCCAAATATTTTAAAAAGATTGAAAATTCCCGCCAACATTTTGCAGCGGTTAACAACCGCTCCAAAATTCATTCAACATAAATTAAAATATCCCATCATGAGAACATTTGTAGCGGTTGAAAACCACTACTAAAGTGAAAAAATGTTTTTAAAAAAATTTACACTTTATTCGGAATAATTTAATTATAAAAAAATTTATTACAATTACAGAAAGTAATTTATAATAAATGAATAATTCATTAAAATTAAGTACTAGTTATTAAATAACATATATTGTTTGCTGTAATGATTTAAATGCATGAAAAGAAAAAAAAAGATTAGTACAGAAAAATGAATATTAATAAATTAAATAAAAAAATTGTATAAAAGAAGGACAATTGACATTAAATAAATATAAAATAAAGATAAATTGATAAGAAGAATACCTACAATAAATATTATCATCAGAAGCTTTCCAACCCAAACATAGAAATATTTAAAAGAGTTGACCCTTGTAGCAGGAAGCCAGTGAGGGAAAAGAAAAGAGGGTAGCAAACGAAATGGGGGTGGAAAGGTACTTATAGGATGTCTGGCAGGAATTATCAGCGATTTGGATCATTGTTTGGGTCATTGTTTTTTGCAACGGCTTGGTTTGTAGCGGTTAATTTTGTAGTGGTTTATGCCATGGTTATTAGTAGCGGTTTAAAACTGCTACTAATACACTCTGTTGAAAAAAAAATAAAATACTTGAAAAAAAATTGCATATATGTATATATTACTAGTCTGAATTATTTATTCAGCGTCATCTACCCTGATAAGTGGTAAATCTTCATCTCCTTCAGGGAAGAAGTTTTCAAAATCAGTAGGATGGAATGGCTCCGCCTCATAGATGATGTGTTCATCGCTATCACCCATGTCATAAAAATCTCTAGGCTTAAGATGAACGACCATACTCCAATCTTTATGCTTCTCGTCCTCCACATAATAAACCTGTTGTGCCTCGGATGCTAGAATGTACGGCTCATCGTCTGGAGAGTCACCTGTGTGAATTAGTCTTGAAAAATTCACAGATGTGATTCCCAACTCATTAGTAGTGAATCCATGAGAAGTTGTCGTATTTGCCCAAGAGCACTTGAATAATGTGACGGTAAAATACCCCTGATAATTCAGTTCGATTATATCAACCAATTTCCCATAGTAGGGGACGCCACCGATATGCATGTCACTGTCACTGCTGCTCGCATAACTTCTTGTACCAAAAGTGCCAAAAACTCCAGAATTCTGGGTGAGAGAACCTTGGTCATGTGAAACTGTGCAGAACTTGAACCCGTTAACATTGTATGCAGTAAACCGTTTCGCATACTAGAGAGGGCCATTGCAAGGCATGTCAAATCAACTGGGCAGGAGTTGTCATCATTGCGTATTCGGCCTGCAAACTAACCAGGAAATTCTCTATGCACCCTTCTATCAACCTCAACGGATGTTTGTGTCTAGATACGTAGTTGACGCTTGACATAACTTTGAAACTCTCTGTTATGATTAAGCATGATATAAGTCGATATATAATTTGAATTTATAAAATTACAAATTAGTGTTGATCATACTCACTGAATGAAAGGATCAACTTGACTGTAGTTGATCAAGAAATGTCTGTGTGCTTCCAGCATCTCATTAGAAGTGAGGTTGAAGTATTGATGTCCTCCAACCGGTCTCCCAACAGGAGGGAACAAACTCGTCGATGATGACGGACCAACATCATCAGGGCAATCATAAACATGAGGACGACGGTTGAAAGATGTCTCGATGTCATCAAAGTACCATGAGCAGAAGTTGAGGACCTCATTTCCTATATAACATTATGCTATTGAACCCTCTGGACATGCCTTATTCCTCACATATGACTTCAACTTCCCTAAGAACCTGTAGCAAGTTAATAGCATGAAGACAAAGTGGTAATTAGTAGTGACCTATCAATGTGTGTGTAAAAAATGCGTGCGAAAAGTTTTTAGCCACATTTACCTTTTCATGGGATACATCCAATGATATTGAACTGGCCCTCCGAGTTTTGCCTCTTCAACAAGGTGAACGATGAGATGGACCATGACAATGAAAAATGAAGAAGGGAAGATCATCTCCAAATGGAATAATGTGAGAACGATTTGCTTTTGCAGTTGATCCAACTCGTCAGGGACAAGAACCTTCACACACATCTTTCTGAAGAATGACCAGAGCTACACCAATATCGTCGACACATCTAGAGGCAATGTGTTTTCGAGTGCCAACAGTAGTAACTGTTGCATAATGACATGCGAGTCATGGCTCTTTAATCTGGCTACCCTTCGGGACTGTAAATCTATGCACCTTGATATATTGCTTGAATATCCATTAGGAACCTTAATTTTCTTCAATGTCGAGAGGCATATATCCTTGTTCGGCTTCATTAAGGTAAATTTTGCTTGTTGAAACCTGTCGTTGTCATTTGGCCAAGCATCCTGATGAATTCCCATGGACTGTAAATCTTTCCTAGCTCAAAGATGATCTTTCGACTTCCTAGATTCGTTCAGCAAAGTGAAAAGAATATTATCACACACATTCTTTTCGATGTGCATCACATCAAGACTGTGGCGTAGCATATTGAACTTCCAATAGGGCAGATTGAAAAATATACTTCGCTTGCGCCATTGCTAAACTGCATCAACTTCTGAAGTGCTACGAGATCTTCTTCCTGCTCGATCTGCATCATCCTTCTTCACAAACTCAATATGAACATCATCTAGCTGACTAAGAATATCAAAACCATTTAAAACGATGGGAGGTCCTCTTCTTTCTTGTTTTCCATTGAAACGATTTCTCTGCAATCTGAACTTGTGCTTCCGATCAAGGAATCGACGATGACCCATGAAGCACCACTTTCGACTGTATGAAAGGTGCAGTGACTCAATGTCAAAGTTACACACGGGACAAGCAAGTCCAGTGTGCACGTTCCACCTAGATAATGTTCCAAGGCCCAGGAAGTCACTTATAGTCCACATTAAAGCCGCACGCAAGTTGAATAGTGACTTCTCATATGCATCGTATGTCTCAATCCTATCAGCTCATAATTCGACCAACTCTTTTATCAGCGGTTGGAGGTAGACATCAATATCATTGCCCGATGCTTTCTTCCAAGAATGATCATAGACAAAATGAACGAGCTCTACTTCATGCACATCCATGGAGGCAAGTTGTAAGGAAGTAACACCACCGGCCAAATACTGTAACTGGTGCTAAGGTTACCGAATGGATTGAATCCATTAGTCGCAAGAGCAAAATGTATGTTTCGTGGATCCATCGCAAAATCTGGGAATTCTTTGTCAAACTATTTCCATCCTTCAAAATCCCGTGGATGTCTTAACTTGCCATTCGGATTCATTTCAACGGCATGCCATCTCATGTGCTCTGCCGTTTTGGATGAGAAATACAATCGTTGCAGCCTTGGCTTCAAAGGAAAATATCTCAAAATCTTCACAGGCTTCTTCTTTTTCTTTCTCCCCCTTCCTTCCGGCTTGTATCTTGAAGTGTTACACCGCTTGCAAATTTCTTTAGTTGCATCCTCTCCCCAATAAATCATGCAGTCATTTAAGCATGCATGGATTTTTTCATAATTTAAACCCATTTTTGTTATTATTTTCTTCGCATCATATAAAGAAATAGGAATCGCTACATCTGGGAATGCATCGACTAACAGTTCTAATATCATTGATATTCCCTTATCAGATATACCACATAAACACTTAATGTGGTACAATTTAATTAAAAAATATAATTTTGAGTATTTTACACACCTGAGATATAAAGCCTTGTCGGCTTCAACCATAAGTTCAAAAAAAAGTACGAGCTTCCTCGTTCCTCATGTACTGAGGTTTTGGACCTTGCACTTCATCTGGGATTACATTGTCATGAACCCCAAATGCATCATAAAGCGCATCATTGATGGGATCCTCCCCACTAAGATATTCTTACACTCCTATTTGTGAGATTCCAGGACTAGATTCTCTAACTACATTATCATTTTTTCCATGATATACCCAGTACTTATAACTTTGAGGGAACGACTTAACTATTAAGTGCTCCCTAACAATATCTTTAACATGCCACTTTTTGAAATTACATTTAGGACAAGGACAAGAAATCTTGCCGTTAACCTTACCGTGTCTATCAGCAAAATCCAGAAAATTGTTCAACCCGGCCAAATATCGAGGGGATGTACAAGGAAGCTTGATCCATGATTTATCCATTGTATACAATTAAAAGGGCACAATAACAATGATATAAGAAGTGTAATCATAGAAGAAAGTGAGAAAGTATGAGTTTCTGGTCAAAATAAGCCTTATATAGAAAGTTACCAACGGTCGTTATTTAACAGAGGTTCAAACCGCTCCAAATATCCTACCGTTGAGCTTTGCATCGATTTTAGAATCGCTGCAACTTTCAAATCAGTGGCGCGCGAACTTGAAATTGAAATTTGCAGTGGTTTTTAGAACCACTAAAAAGCTCAATGGTAGGAATTTGCAGCGGTTTTGGCAGCGGTTCAAAACCGCTGCAAAACTCCACTGTTGGAAATTTGCAGCAGTTTGGGTAGCGGTTTAAAACTGCTGCCATTAGTCTTCCACATTTTGCAGCGGTTTATACGTACCAACATTTATGTTTTACTTTTTTACAATTAATAAATTTTCATTTCCCACTTTTTTTTCCTTTTAATTTGTAGTAAAATTGATAAATTTGCAAATTTTAAATTTTTAAATTTAAATAATAACAATTTAACTAATAACAATTTTAAATGAAATTTTTAAATTTAACTAATAACAATTTTAAAATTTTTACAATTTGTAAAAGTGAACTGCAAAAAAAAATCAGGAATCCGGCTGAGGGGGCAATGGGTCGTCCTGACCCTCTGGACGATCGTCTGTCCTAGGAGGTTGGGGATCAGGCTGAGCTGGTGGTAGCACGAAGATGTTCCGCATGACCATTGGCAGGAGCTACGGAGGAGCGACACCAGTCTGAACCTACTGAAATGCCATCTGGAGCATGGAGTTGGCAACCTACCTCCACATCTCCATCTGCGCCTGGAACTGCATCTGCATCTGAACATGGGCCTGCACCTGGGCCTTGACCCTTGCCTGGACCTGATCGTCCACTCGAGCCTCGACCTGCTCTAGGATCTCCTCTCAGACCTCCTCTCTAAGTTCAGCTCATAGAGACTCTCAGTCCACATCAGAATCGCCGTGCCTCCTGGGTCCCGATGTGGTCGCCTGGAACGCAGCAGCAGAAGATGAAGTCCCAACTTCATATCTGCTACTCTCGAAGACTCTAGTCCTAGTCGCCCTAAACCCGAAGCCTGGAAGTCGCCTGGGGTGCTGATCACACCCTTCCATCGCTGTCTTCAGTGAGAGAGTGGGGTCTAAGGCAGACCCTTGGGACTCCCTGATCTCAGCGTAAGTTCGCTGAATACGCTCCTAAAATAGAAAAATGAGATTAAATATTTATACAAAATATAAAATACACTTACAATAATCTGCTTAGTCTCCTCGGATAATGGAGTCCCGTCATTGTGCCTGTGGATGGCCACATGCATATCTCCGTATGTGGCCCTCCGACCCTCCTTCCTCGCTGCATCATCCTAAATAAACATAATAGAAGAATTTTAATAACAATTAAAAAACAAGTAAGATAAATTAATTTTACATTTACCATCTCAACATAAGTGCAGGAGAATGGCTTCGATCCTGCAGTATGGTGGATCGCCTGGCGTGCGCGGCTCTCTGCAGCTCGCTTGGAGATAGCCATACTACCCGATGACCTCCTCCACCAAACAAATCTTGCCCAGCTTTCAGGCTGGACCGGGTCAGGCATGTCTATTGCCACCTCCTGGGTAGTTCATGTGCCATCCCGGTTCTTCGAGTGGTACAGGCGATTTCACCTATTCTTCCGCCCCTCTCCCATCTTTGAGATAGAATAGTCCTTGTGCGCATCCCACACAGCAAATTTATTCTGCAAAAAAACAAAGCAAAGTTAATCAGTATTTCACAATAAAATAATAACTTAATTTAAAGACATTATTAAAATTATACCTTAACTTTATTCTCCCAAACCCAATCTTTGTCTTCTTTCCGTACCCTCTTCCACGTCTCGGCGCTGATGTCAAACTGGCTGTAGTTCCCTCCTTGCTCTGACAGGTAGAGGTGGTACAGCCGACTGACCTTCCCGATCGGTTGTCGTGTCAGCTCATTCCATGGTACCACTATCTGGTGGCCAGCATCGAGCTGAGAAACATCTCTCAATGCCAGTTTCCTCTTCTGTAGCCACCCTATCAGATCTGCACATTCCATTCCAACATTAACATTATAAATTAAATTAATTCATCAATTTGAATACAAAATATAAAATCTAAACTACTCACCCTGAATGTCCACTTCAAAGCCAGTGGACCGTGAAGCAGAAGGTGCTGGGAATCCCTCTTCCCTGGCAATATCCTCATCCTTGAAGTTCTCAGCCGCCTCAACTGAGATATCTCCAAGCTCAAAATCTTCGACGCTGAGATATGTATTGTCAGGATTGGCCTTAGCGCCTCCAGCATCCAGAAACTCCTGTTCCTCAAGATTGGCTTCAACGCCACTTCGGTCCGGGATGTCCTCATGCGGGATCATAGGCTCCTTACTGGGCCTATGTGTAGAATCGGGACTAGACATCTATAATAAAATAAAATAAAAAAATTAAAATAAAGTTAAAAAATTAAAACATAAAAAGTAAATTAAATAAATTAAAAAGTTAAAAAAACAAAATATAAAATAAAAACTTAATTTTTACCTTTCTAGCTCAACAATAGACTGATCTCTCTCTATTTTACTTTTTGAAACTTTCGATGTGACCTTTTTTGCGAAAATGGAAGGACTAATATATAGGACGAGAAGTTAGCAGCAGTTTTACACAAACCGTTACAAGTTAGCAGCAGTTTTACACAAACCGTTACAAATTAGCAGCGGTTTTGATAAAACCGCTGCTCAAACCGCTGCAAAATAGGAGCACGTCTCGAAAAACAAGCAAATTAGTAGCCGTTTTACATAAAACCGCTACTTAATGAGAGGGAAATCCATGACGTTTCAATTCTACATCGGTTTATTTTGTAGCAGTTAACAAAACCGCTACAAAGTTGTGACCCTTTATATTTTGCCGTGCTTTTTTTCTAAAAAACCCCTGCAAAGTTTCGCTGCAATTTTGGCTGGTCATTTGTGCCAAATTTTGTAGCGGTTTTGAACCACTACTAAATAGCCAGCGTGGCAAACGCTTAGTTTCCGCGGCAAATTAGATTACAACTGCTACAAGTTGTTGAGTTTGTTGCGGTTTTGAGAACCGCTACAAAATAACCGCTACAAATGACCCTTTTTTTTGTAGTGGTGTAATTCCTTTATTCTCTTTAAATCAATAGTTCTCTGGGTTTTTAGGAATTAATTGAAGGTAGAGAGGATTTAATATAAATCTAGTGTGACCTAATTACTAAGATATTTCTAATTAATCAATTAATTCTAGGTTTCTAGATAAGATTGAAAGGTTAGAGGTGTTGATAAGCAAAGTGTCTTGCTTGTCCTTGTGTTTAGGTAGGACTCAATTCTAAAGGTGGATAAGGAAGGTTAGTGGATTCAATTACCTAGGATATTCATCTTATAGAATCTAAATACATTCATTTAGTCTAATGGATAGTGAAAAACACATTTGATACTCTTAGATTAATTTGTTAATTACACTTGATTAAATAAGATAGACTATAGGGTCCTTAGAGATCAACTTAGGTTAGTAGTACTCTATTGCATTCTAGCTTATTTTTTATTTGGAAGCCCCACGACATGGCTTGTTAGGTGCCTTATCCTACTCAAGTACCTAGCTGCGTTGGGCGAAACCCTATTCCTACTAGGGGTAAAAGTATCCCTTCTTAAGAATTTGGAAGTGGTGCTTCTATGTTTTTTCCTAGGCTATGTTACCCTATCATATTGATGGTTGTTATGAGCTCTTCCAACTTATGATCAATAGCATTAATCCTAATGGTTGCCTCATCAATTCTATCATTAGTGCCATGAAGTGATTCCCTTACCAATCGATCAATTTATTCTCTATTAGCCCTTCTGAGGTCACCAAGGTTATTGATGGTGCTTGCTTCTTGTGAGTTGAAAAGGACCAGAATGATATAATGGCAGGTGAGTGATTGGCACTGGGCAGGAGACCAGGTCCAAGCCATTGGGTCGCTATATTTATATATATAATGAAGGTCAATGCACTCTCACAACGAGTTCGCATTACATTACACTTTTCAAATTTCTGTATTTAATTTATCGTTTAGATTCAACTCTTTTGGAAGAAAATATGACAGAAAAAATTGTTAAATTATCCTCCACCGTTCTAATAATTAATTGCATGTTGTTTAACATGCTTATCCTTATTCATGAGTTGGTCTTACATGTCTTTTATCTAGCTTCCAACAGATACGCCACTCAACCAATATAATTTTTTTATTTTATATATATATAATTATTAATATAAATTGATTCGTTTTTTATTCTTTCCAATTTTTTATTTTATTTTCCAATCACTTTTTTCCTTTTTTCACTTTTCCATCAATTTTTTGGAAAAAATAAAAACAATTAGATCACAGAACCAGTCTAGTAATTTGGTGGACTAAGTCTAATCCGGTCCTAGTATCAAGCTGAATAAAACCATATTGGTCCTTCGACCAAAAAGTTTAACCCAACCTTTTTTCGAACCAGACTTTAGGTTGATGCTTAATTCGGTTCGGTCCAATCTTTGTACAACCTTAGTTACATCATCCTCAACTCATCCATCTCTGTTTCTACGTCAGCACTCTAACTTTGTTGCTGTTGAATGTTATGGCTAGCATGTTCATTGGTCAATGCCAATATACACAAATATGGTGATTGAATGATGTAAAACAGAGTAGGGAAGGGGAAGAGATATTGGAGGGAGAAGATAAGAGAAGGAAAAATTTGGGGGATTGAGGAGGAGACATTATTAAATGAAGTAGATAATCTTTATTATAAATTATTTGGCGAGACATTACTTATATTTTTAAAGATTATTCCTATTTAAAATTTGAAAAGAAAAACATTATTACAACTCATTAGGATGTAATTAACACTTATTATTAAAAAAATTTATTTTTAAACAAAATCAATGGTTTAACCGGTTATAAGAATAAACGTGCCCTGTAATGTTATAAAGTTGCTCGTGTGTGTAGATACTCAGATCTGTCTTCTTTAGATGCTTTGACTTTGAGTTTGACCTTGTGTCATCCGTATTAAATGACGTCGTATTGTAGCATCCGATTTTTCCTGCCTTTTCTTTTCATTTCTGTCTCATCTTGGAACTCCAAGGCTCCATCTCAAATTCAAAAAATTGAAAATTCACACTCTTCTTCACTCGCTGCAACTTCAAGAGCTAAGCGCCCATTCCGTTTACAGTTTCATTCTCTGAAATCCTTTCGCTTCTTTCATATAATTCATGGAGATACCTCTAAGCCCAGAGTTCCCAATTTCTACGCTTCCCCTTCTATATAAAAATTTTCACCAGTTTTCTGTAATTCTTATTTTAATTTTGCTTTCCGGGAAAAACTCACGAGGTCAAGTGATGTACATAAGGAAGTTTGCTTGGAAGGTTTCAAATCGTATGCTGCCAGAATTGTTGTTCCATGTTTCGATTGTTACTTCAATGCCATCATGGGGTTGAACGGTTACGGCCAGTCGAACATACTTGATTCGATTTGCTTTGTACTTGGGATCACGAATCTACAGTAGGTTCGAACTTCTAACCTTCAGGAGCTCGTGAATAAGCAAGGATAGGCAGGGATTACAAAAGCTACGGTGTCGATTGTGTTAGATAATGCGGATAGGAGTTGGAGCCCTCTTGTGTATGAAGACCATCCAAAGATTACAGTGACAAGACATGTTTCTTTTTTTGCCCCCTTAAGCCTTCCCCTTTATTTTGTTTGTTGATTTTTGTTTCACTGCTTATAATGCTGTAAAAGGTGTTAGTTCGGCTTGTCTAGGCATATGGCCCACCAGTATATTTGGCACAGTGATATTAAAAGTACCTGTTTTAGACTCATAGTTAGGGCTGAGAAATCGAGGCCCGTTTGAAAAATTGTTGAAAGAATAACTTTGGTCAGAATGCATTTTAGAAAATGACTTTGTTCAAAATGCATTTTTACAAAATGCATTTATGTTTGGATAAATATTGGATTCATAATACATTTTGACATAATACATTTATGTTTGAATAACCATTAGAGAAGTGATTTTTAGTGGAAAATAATCTAAAAGGGCATGAATCTTGATGCGAATGAAGAGCATACTCATCATATAAGCAAGTAGAACGGAGAAGACATTGGTAGAGGAGTAAGAGTCCTTGACACTTTTTGCATGGTTGCGATCCAAGGCAAGACCCAATAGTATAATTTTGATCCCATCGAGCATGAACATAAAGCCATATGAGAGTCCTACAATGATGTACTAGTCGTTGACGCGTCTTGGCATGAAAACAACGGGTCGAACAGAGCCAGTGTATAGATCCTAGGTGGACCCGATGCCAGTTGGCTCAATGATGACGTTGTAGATTATGCTAAAGACAACCATGAAGTAGGTGAGGAGGACTAGAGCCAAGACGGTCATCGGAGATGGGAGGGTGAAAGATGGAAGCTTGAGGCAGAGGTGAGGCGGGCAAAGGAAGCTAAAGGGGAGGATCCAGACAATGTGGAAGAGGGGATCCATGGAAGTGGAAGATGGAAAATTGATGATAGCGGATGAGGAAGAGCCATGAAGAGCCAGAGATTTGGATTTGGGCAGCATTTTTGCGAATCTGATCCGATAAGCTGGAGGACATAGATCGGTTGAGGAAATGAGCAAGCAAGAGGAGAAGACCGATGGAGAAGAGGATGTGAGCGCAGGGGAAAGATGTTCCTCATTTGTCACCTCTTTAACTTTATTAGATGCCACTATTGAATCACTTTAACGCTTACCAAACTTGAAATGGAACAAAGAAATGAAATTCCAAAGTTAGCCAAAAGTCACTATTCATTTGGTAAAAATTAAGATTTTTAGGCCAACTTTGGAAATTCATAACTAATTTTAGAAAAATTTAAATTAAGTATTTCAAGTCTTTAAATGAAGCTTATGAAATTATCTACAAAGGGAAAATACCAATTTATCCAATTTCTTACACAATTAATACAGTTTAATACGTAAAGTTACACTGTTCATATGGTAATTTTCCATTTTTTCAGGTTTTTCTCTCAATTTTGGGAGGCCATAACTTTTCATACAAATGTCCAAATTCAGTGGAATTGGTCTCATTTTGAAGCTTACCATATGAATATTGTTAGGAAAAATTGAACTTTATTTGGACTTCATTTGCTATTTTTCTCAGCAGCCTGAAGTTGAGGTTTTGGCAAAGGTGTTGGACCCTTTTATGCCCTTTTAACTTGTTCAAATTTGAGCTAGGCATACATAGTTCCATTAAACATCATTCCCTAATAAACTTAATATATTTATGCATGGTTATCCATATATACACATGTCAAAATATGTAGAGGTTTAATTTATACATATGTTCCAAAGATCCAAAAAACACTTAAATATAAAACATTAAGTTACATTACATCATAATTCACATAAAGCTTCCCTTACTCCTCTACTATCTTGCCTTTGCCCTTATTTGCACTTGGACCTAAAAAGGGTTATTTTGGGAGGGTGAGATTACATAGAAATCCCCGTAGCAAAAACACCAACACACTCACCAAAATGCATGATTATCATTTATTATTTGGCTAATGATGCATGAACATGTGATACTCATATTTTCAAACATTTTTCACATAACCATGGCATGTTAAAGCATACTATTACACATTCAAATATCATCAACTTAATATATAATAAAGTAAAAATCATAAACAATCATCAATGCCAACACTAGTGTAGGGTTAGTAGCTTTTGCTACCTTAGTTCTTTAACTCTCCTTGTAATCTTGCAAGCTTCTTCTTGCTATTAAAATTTTTTGCTTGGTAATTTTACTTCCTACATATAATATAATGCAATAGGGATCAATATTAAGTCATTACCAAGTCTTCAAACTCATCAAAACTATCCAAAACCCCTCTTGCACCTTAAGAGCCCTGATGCCCTTAAACTTGTCAAAAATGGTTCTAATGCTTCCAAAATCATTCTCTCACTTCTACCCTACAAAATTTTGCATTTTAAATCCAATGAAAGCATTAAAATCATCAAAACTCATTCCTTTCCTATGGTACAGATCTGGACGAAATTCTCTATAAATAACAAAAAAAATGATTTTTCAACTTCTTTTGCATGTAAGTGCATATTCTTGTTCTTTGACCACTTCTCATGCATTGTGGAGCTCAAAAACATCATTTCCCTTGCTCATGAAATTTAGGACAGCATGCCTCCTAGGGTTTTAAGATTCCAAAAATTCATGAACATCATCAACCAACACAAAACACACACCAATCAACTCCTTAACATGCATGGAACAAAACCCTACCAATAGATTCATCGAAATCCCTCTCTTTCTCACTTTTTGATGGGCACAAAATGTGAACCAATAACTTCACAAGTACACAGGTCATAACAAATAATAAAAAATGAGTAGAGTATCGTTCCCATGAGGACTTGGTACCAACTAAGCTAAGCAATGACCTTATACTTTTATTTAAGTCGAACGAAACACAGATATAATAAAAATAAAATAAAAATCTAACTAGAAAAATAGATTAAATCTAAACTATAACTAAGGTTAAGGGTGATTCTAGATCTTAGGCAATGACTTAGATTATTATAGTCTTGATTACTTCTTAGTGTCTAATATCTCTCCTTAATTGCAATAAAGGTTATATTTGTTAGTCTAGGATTCTTAATTACCTAAAAGGGTCTTTCGACTTGCTAAAAGGCATTCTAATTATGTTAACTAATCTATAATTTCTTATATGATTACATAATTAGACTAAATAAAGTGCCGATTGTCAAATCCTGATTTCTAGGCCTAAGAGTTTGGTAATGAGCCTGAATGATATATGCTACCAAACTCAATTTTTTGAAGTTTCCTATCAGATAAAAAGATTCTCTATAAATTATGTTACATTTGGCTCGATAAAGGAAAGTTAAAGGCGAAAGAAAATAAAAGGAAAAATGTGTGCAGAGACAGAAAGAATAACGAAAGGGAAAATATAGATGTAGAAAGGAAATGATGGACTAAAATATCATTTTGAAAAGAAAAGGACCAAAGGGACATTTTTAATAGGGACCCAAGTGTAAATTTGAAATTTCTTGGGACCAAAATGTCATTTTTGACATTCGATGGCATCTTGGTAAATTGAGGAAAGTCAAAGGGCATTTTGGTCAAAGTTTGACCAAAATATCAGAAAATTTTACAGAGCCCCAATTGATAGAGAAAAATTCACTGATCAGTAATTGAGGCCCTGCTTAAGCCAAAATGACATAAATAACCTTTGTGGGAATTTTAAAGGTTATCTAATATTCGGCTATTTAATAAAATAATTAGTCAAAAATGATTATTTAAAATATCCAAAGGCCTCAAATCATTGGTTTCAAAGTGAGGAAAAATATCTTGGGAATTATAGTATTTTATAAAACTAATTCCAAGACAAAGTCAGAAACAGTCTACTAGAACCGAAAGAAAAGGCCTGGAAAAACCCCGAATTAGGGTTTTCCTCCGAAATTAATTAAAGACACATCTGGGATGAGAATTGAGAAACAAAAAATGGTAAGAGGAGCAAAGGAATTATAGGAATTTTTGTTGACACTAAATTGGTCCAGTGATCAGAAAATCTCCGAAAAGCATTTTCAAAAGAAAATTTTAGGGTAAAATAACTATAAAGTAATCTTACTTTCATAAAAGAGATTGTGGGGATAGAGAACTTTCCACTTGTGCTCTTCTTATTTAAATAGCAAAAGCAAGAAGGATATTTAACTTAAAGTGGTAGATTACATCAGTGTGAAGTTACTCTGTCAATGTAAGTGGACCCCACCTTCATTAAACTTAATATACAGATTTTAAAAGCACTTTCCAGCACCCATATCTGCAAAAGCACGACCAATACTCATAGGAAAGTAGAGAGGAGAAAGCAAGGCGAGGAAGTGGAATCAAACAAAACTCAAGGTACGAGTTCAATTTCTTCCATAAAATTCATCTATGAGCTTTCCTCTCCCTTTTGATCGGTGTAATTTTTCCTTTGGTGCTGTGGTTCAAGAGATTCAAGAGAGGGTTTTGAAAAGGGGCTTAAGAGAAAAAGCAAGAAAGAGCAAAAATTGGAAGAGGTAAGCGCAATAAATCAACTCTATGCTTAATTTGCTACATGTGATGCTTTATTTGAGTTGATTTGAGCTTGTTTGTACTTTTTGGCACAAAACCACTGTTCATGGGCTGCTGCACAAAATTGATCTACAAGGGAGGAGTGTTTTTATGATGAATAATGATTGGAAAATAGTCTAGATGTAAGATTATGCATGTATAAAGCAAGATAAGTTGAAAAATCATGTTGCAATTTTTTTGTAATGTTTTGGCCTGCAGGGAAAATGGAAGAAGGAATGTTTTTTTGATGATTTTGATGCTTCCATTGAGTTTTAAATGAAAAATTGTGTAGGGTACAAGTGAAAAATTAAGTTTGGAAGCATTAAAAACAAAGATTGGAATTTTGTGCAACAACTCCCTTAAGTTGCTGTTTTGAGTAATTAAAAGGGAATGAGGTTTCTTTTGAACTATTTGACCTTAAAAATGGAATCTACATGCAAAATTATAGAGGAGAAGCATGTTAGATAAATTTTGAAACCATGGATGCAAAAGTACAAAGTTAAGGTTAAAGAGAGCAAGTTAAGAATAGATGTGAAGAAGTGATGCTATAGTGGTCCAAATGAGTTAGTAACCTTTATGTGATGTTATCTAGGACCATTGGACACTAAGAAAAAATTTGACAAGCAAGGGACACCAAAAAAGGCAAGGAGAAAAAGGTAGCTTAGCAATTATTGTTTTAATTGCATATCATTGTATTTAACTGTATGACTACTTACTTTGCTATGAATTGGATAATATGCAATGGTGTGAATGATAATTTGTGGTATGATGAAGATTTCTCTTATGCAATGATGCCTTGGTCTATGTTATATGGTTTGACATATAAGGTATGCATGGTGATCCATTCTCAAGGTTCATGTTAATTAAGTATATGCATATATCATGTTTTTAATGCATGTATGTGATTGAATAATGGTTGCTTATGCTACTAAGATTCCCAAGAATCTTACCCAACCAATGTAACCAAACCCTAGGGCTATCTTTATCCAAGAAAGGAAGAAGAAAGAAGGAGAATGCTTGGACGTTGGTAAGTATTTGATGAGCATTTTGTGGAGAGTTGTAAATACCCATAAGGGTATTATGTGTTGTTTATAGGTGATAGCATGTGTAGTTGTAGATTTATTTTCAAGCATGCTAGAATAGATCAAAATGCTCCAAAGGCATTAATGTTGCAAATTAAAGCAATCACACTTCAATTGGACCAAGTATGAGAAAAGGGGATTAAAAGTCAACAAAATGGACCTAAAGTTGACCAACTCATTTTGTAGCAATCGACTGAGTTAGGATGTGATATTTTACCACCAAATAGATATGATTTTACCCTTTAAAATGAGTGGTAATTTGTCCAAATCTGATAACCGTACTGAGAAATATGTCCTTCCAAAGTTGGGCAAAAATACTGAAAAAATATAAAATGACCAAATGAATAGTACATTTAGAAATTAAAACTGGGTATGATTTTGAGATAAAAAGGTCCAGAGAACTTATTTTTCCTCTCAAGTTTATCTAGTTATCTTCCCATAGAACTTGGAATCATCAATTTAGATTTTTCTACAATTAATTATGATTTTTCATAGATAATGCCTTTTTAGAGGGTTATGAATATTAATCCAAAAGCAAATATTTTTTTTTAACTCCAATTTCCACAAGGTATGGTCAACTAAAGTGATTCCAAATGCTTTCGCTGGATATGTTAATGGGATAAAACTAAGAGTATTATACCAACCTAATGTAACTTTGTAGGGTCGGTAGGTATATTCCTATCCTACAAGCAAATTAAGTTATAAAACTCAATTGTTACAATTCAATTGAAGTCTAGTCTAAATTCTCTATCCCTAGGCTCCTTTAGAACACCAGAATCTATCCCAATCAAATTCCTCATTTTTCAGGACATTCAAGCACACAATTGAATAAACAAATATAACATTAAAGCAATTAAAGATTGAAATTATCATTCACTAATTCATAATCAAACTACAATAGTAAAAACCGAAGGCTTAACTATATAAATTGAACATTCTCATGAACAAAATAAGAGCAAGCCAAACAAAAGATAGAAGAAATCGAAAAGAAGATGAAGAAAAAGATAAAATAATAATCAGAACCGAACTCCCATCCATGCTATTAATATTTCGTATCTCTAGGTCTCAAACCTCCTTCTATTTGAACTCAAACTCTTGTGTTGCCGCCAAAGAAAAAGAACACCCTCCTTTTGGTCATTAATGCTCTTTTTATAAGCTTTTGAGTACTTGTTACCCCTTATTTCATTTTTAATATAAATATATATTATAGTTACGAGGAGATTCTTGCTTTTGAAATTTGGCGCAAATTACGTACAATGACCCCGTACTATGCTTCTAGTTTTCAGAGAAATTATAGTTAAGATCCCCACTTCTTCAACTGTCTGGAAGTGGTGCTCGAATTTTGGCTAATATTACAATTCTGGAGCCATCTTTGAATATCTTTCCACTTTATCTTATAATATCTACAACATAAAATAGGCATCAATAGATCTTCCAGAAATATTACTTTTTTATTCTAGCATTCATATTTATAAAAGAATCATATCAAATAAATCAAATAGATATAAAATATCCATAAATGAGATCTAATATATCTAAAATCTACATATATTTGATTACAAAATATTCACTTATCACTTTTCTATCTCTACAACTAGATTTTCCAGCAGCCATTTTCCATCACCAAACACAAAAATATAACTATAGGATTGAAGAGGAGAGCTTATGGATCAAGAAGATGGAAAATTTTGCACCAAAACACAACTTTATCTTGATTCTTGATGAATTTTTTTGATCTCCTGTGTGCTTCCTATTTTTTGCCACTTCCTCTTCTCTTTCTCTTCACCTTGGCCGACTTTGGGCTGCTGGAAGTGGAGGAGATAATAGCTTTTAAAAGAAGTGGGTCTTATTTGGACTGATAAAATAACTTTGCATTGATATATTTTACCACTTGTTTGATATATTTTTATTTTCTTTTTTCTCATGAAATAAGGCTCTTCCAAGTGGCAAAATATGGCCATTTCGTTTTTCGTTTGAAAAAATTTAAATTTCCATAAAGTAGCTTTGTGACACCGAAAATGCTTTTCAATGATTTCCTGATCACTTGATTGATTTAGGGTTATTAAAAATTTCCTAAATTTATCTGATACTTTCATAATTTTTTCTCTTCCCAAATTACTTTCCGGAATATCTTTAATTAATTTTTAAAGAAAATCCTAATTCAGGGTTTTTCTGGCTCTTTTCTTTTCAATCAGGGAAATTGTTTATGCCTTTCCCTTGAAAATTTTTTTATAAAATATTAGAATTTTCAAGCTATTTTTCCTTACTTTGGGATCAGATATCTGAGGCCTTTATGTCTTTTAAATAATTATTTTTTGACTAATTATTTATTAAATAGTCAAAAATTAAATAACATTTAAAATATCAATGAAGGTTATTTTGATTATTTTAACTTAAACCAAGCATCAATTACTTATCAGTGAATTTTTCTCTATCTGATAGTGTCTTAAAAAATTTTCTGGCATTTTGGTCAAACTTTGACCAAAATACCCTTGGACTTTCACTTATTTACCAAAATGCCCTTAAATTTCTTAAATGACAATTTGGTCCCTTGAATTTCGAAATTATCACCTTAGTCCCATTTTTAAATTACTCTTAGGTCCTCAAATTTCCAAAATAACATTTTAGTCATTAACTATTCTACCTTTTCTTACCTTAGCTCTTTTACCCTTTTATTTCCTTTTTCTTTTGTTCTTTGGGCCCTAATCCAACACATCATTACTCTGTTGCCTTTATTTTAGTTACAGAAAACACAGATATTACAAAAGAAGAGGAGTAGAGCAAATGGAGAAGTGTCGATGAAAGGAGCTAAGCAAATGAATTTAGGTTGTAGGCAGATCTGGCATATGGCTTCTCAATGGTCTTAACGATGCAACGGCACAAAAAGCTCATTCTTGCTCAAAATGCATTTTGGACCTCTCAAAGGAATTGCCAATTAAACACTAAATATTTTAACAATGGTTTATGATGGTAGTTTTATTGTAAACACCCTACTTTGTCCTTCATGATCATTTTTTATAATTTTGAGGAAAAATCCTTCATGATCATTTTTTATAATTTGAAAAAAATATTCTTTAAAATGTATCATTTATAATGATTGGTTTACTATTGAAATTTAGAAAAGTTTTCCTTGCAATAATTGCAAAGAAAATCTTATTTATGATAGTTGACTCCCAAATTAAGAAATATCATTAAGGAATAAAAAATAAAAAAATGCATTAACAATGTTTGGGCCTAGATTAGGAAAGTTTGATTTTTTTTCTCATCAAGAAGAAATAAAAAAAACTTATCATAAACGAAAATTATAAAAAATCTTTCATCCATGTTGATCAATTTTAAAAAGGGAAGTAAGGGTTGAAGCAAATGGTTAGTTTTTTTTAAGAGGAGAAAGCTAAATGAGGCAAGAGGGTACACATCCTTTCATCCACTCTATTCCTTCATCCTCTCTTTGATTAGAACGTATGTGAATAATATATATGAAGTATGAGTTACCTTTATTGTTTTCTTTAAATAAAAAAGATAAGGGAATATATATTCTGAAAAAGCAAAGATAAAACTTTTTGAAATAGTTTTGCGTCATTTGAGGTTTTCAAAACTTCCTTAGGCAAAGCCGATTGTACGTCTGTGTGAGGTTATGGGAATCTCCTAAGAAAATATGATCTAAAGTTTTTGTTTGGGAAAATGACACTCAGGTCCCGTATAAGGGATTTTATGATTAAACAGTCCCACGAAATCGTATATTTATCGTCAAGTCCCGTGGGACTTTATTGTAATAAATTCCACATGTTCAATTACCATTCTGCCCTTAAGCTTTTTAATTTTTTTTCCTTCCCATTATAAACTTACATATTTGTTGCCCAGACTTTCCTGCCCACGATTGCGTCTCTCTCCCCTTCACTTGTGCACATCTGACCAGCTCCAACCCAACCCTTCTATCAGTGCATTCTAGCCTTACAATGTCTCATCGCTGCATTTCAGGTGATCGTCTCATGAGGTAGATAATGTTTGGGGGGAGAATGAAGTGCTAAAATACAGCAGCAACAGTAGTAGAAATCTGGTTTTAATGGAATCTGGTTTGAGGTAGATTCTTGATTTTGTGGAAATATTGAGATTTAAATGTGAGTTTGATGATTGAAGATGTTATAAGGGATAACTACTTTACTTTTAGGTATAATACTTTTAGGTATAAATTACTTCTTTATTTCTGGCATATGAACGCTCTGTTTTTCGGTTATATCAGCTCTGTTTCTGCAATTTCTGTGTATGGGAATGAAGATGAAGGTAAAAAAAAGTTGTGGGTACAACGTGATATGCGAAGTGCAAAATGTATTGTTAATAGCAGCAGTCATAGTTGTTAACTATTAAGGTAAACTTGTTAACGACAACTTCATGTCGGGTGCGAAAATTTTATTGGATTTATATGGTTAATGGTATTTATGAAGGGCTTTGGATTTGTACATTGTTTATGGGTTTTTATTGTTATGTGTACATGTGAAAAGTCGAAAGTGACCATAAAGATCAAAGTAAAAGTTGTCTGGTGTGAAGTGCTGATGTTTAAATCAAAACGTATTGTTAATAGCAGCACCGATAGTTGTTAATATTGGAGATAAACTTGTTAATAACAACTGTGTTGTGCAGATAGAAATAAATGATGGCTAGCACCTCCGTAAAGAGCATACTTTTTTTCCTTCACATAGGTGGACGATTTGTAGCGGGTGTAGCAGGCAATACAACCTATATTGGGGGATAGTTAGATCAAGAGTAATTAAGGAAGGCACAACTTTTGAAGAGTTAAGAACAAAAATATCATCAATGGTGGGGAAAGAGAGTAATCAACGTGTTATGAAGTTCACGCTACAATTTGATACAAGCACATTTGTGGACCTTGTAGATGATGAAGGAATGGATCATTTAATTAATTTCAATTGCGAAAGTGGGCATCTTTACGTAGATGAAGGAGAAATTGAAGATGATGCTATATTGTGTGTGAGAGACGATCAAAGGGATGAGGAATATGTGTAAGTTATATTTCATTGTAGAAAATAAACATTGAAAGAGGCATTGTGAAATTATCGTAGCTAGCATATTGTATGTGTATTTTTCATGCAGGTTTGATTACTGTTCAGAAGGTTTGGACAGCTTATTAGATACTATGTGTAATGAAGAATCGCTTTCTTTAGCATGTGCTGTCCAAATGATGCCAATCGAAAGACTTGAGTCCAATGGTGTAAAGTGGAAGGAACTGATAATGGGAAAGGGACAATTTTGAGTGCATTAACAACTCCATCTGAATGAATTAACAACCCAATCTGAGTGCATCAACAACCACTTCATAATGATTAACAAGATCAGCATAGATATTAACAATTCCATCTGAGTGAATTAACAAGTTCATCTGAATGGATTAACAACCCCATCAAAGTGCATTGACGACCATTTCACCGTAATGATTAACAAGAGCATCACAGAGTATTAACAACTCCATTTGAGTGAATTAACAACCCAATCGGAGTGAATTAACAACCCAATCTGAGTGAATTAACAACGTAATCTGAGTGAATTAACAACCCAATCTGAGTGCATTAACAACTCCATCTAAGTAAATTAACAACATAATCTGAGTGATTTATCAACCCAATCTGAGTGCATTAACAACTCCATCTGAATGAATTAACAACCCAATCTGAGTGAATTAACAACGTAATCTGAGTGATTTAACAACCCAATCTGAGTGAATTAACAACGTAATCTGAGTGATTTAACAACCCAATCTGAGTGCATTAACAATGTAATCTGAGTGAATTAACAACCCAATCTGAGTGAATTAACAACGTAATTTGAGTGATTTAGCAACCCAATTTGAGTGCATTAACAACGCAATATGAGTGAATTAACAACCCAATTTGAGTGAATTAACAACATAATCTGAGTGAATTTACAACACAATTTGAGTGAATTAACAACGTAATCGGAGTGAATTAACAACCCAATCTAAATGCATTAGCAACCGCTTTGGCCTTTACCATATTAGTAATAATGTGTGTCAGTACATTGATAAGTTCAGTATCTTTATGCCACCAAGAGGTTCAATATCAGTACATCCACTAATAAGCTCAGGAGAATGTACTAACAAGTAAAAGTGACTTATATAACAAGTGCTGGTGAGTACATTAACAAGTTCAGTTGTATATACTGACACCAAATTATACACAAACTTTCCGATAATAAGAAATGCAGGTTGGATACAATAGTTGCACCATTATATCCAACCTTCATTTACATATCAAAATGCATCTACGAGGTGCACCCGCTACAAATCGTCCACCCATTATATCCAACCTGCTACACCTGCTACAAATCGTCCACCTATGTGAAGGAAAAAAAGTATGCTCTTTATGGAGGTGCTAGCCATCATTTATTTCTACCTGCACAACATAGTTGTTATTAACAAGTTTATCTCCACTATTAACAACTATCGGTGCTGTTATTAACAATACGTTTTGATTTAAACATTAACACTTCACACCAGACAACTTTTACTTTGATCTTTATGGTCACTTTCCACTTTTCACATGTACACATAACAATAAAAACCCATAAACAATGTACAAATCCAAAACCCTTCATAAATACCATTAACCATACAAATCCAATAAAATTTTCACATCAGACATGAAGTTGTTGTTAACAAGTTTACCTTAATAGTTAACAACTATGACTGCTGCTATTAACAACACATTTTGCACTTCGCACATCACGTTGTATCCACAACTTTTTTTTGCCTTCATCTTCATTCCCATGCATAGAAATTGCAGAAACAGAGCTGATATAACTGAAAAACAGAGCCTTCATATGCCAGAAATAAAGAAGTAATTTATACCTAAAAGTATTACACCTAAAAGTAAAGTAGTTATCCCTTATAACATCTTCAATCATCAAACTCACATTTAAATCTCAATATTTCCACAAAATCAAGAATCTACCTCAAACTAGATTCCATTAAAACCATATTTCTACTACTGTTGCTGCTGTATTTTAGCACTTCATTCTCCCCCAAACATTATCTATCTCATGAGACGATCACCTGAAATGTAGCGATGAGACATTGTGAGGCTGGAATGCACTGATAGAAGGGTTAGGTTGGAGCTGGTCAGATCTGCACGAGTGAAGGGGAGAGAGACGCAATCGTGGGCAGGAAAGTCTGGGCAACAAATATGTAAGTTTATAATGGGAAGAAAAAAAATTAAAAACCTTAAGGGCAGAATGGTAATTGAACATGTGGAATTTATTACAATGAAGTCCCACGGGACTTGACGATAAATATACGATTTCGTGGGACTGTTTAATCATAAAATCCCTTATACGGGACTTAAGTGTCATTTTCCCTTTTTGTTTTGAGAAATTCTTTTTTTCATTCAAAAAATAAGCAATAAGAGAATTCTTTTAAAATAAAAAATACCAGCCAATAGAAAAATACTTTTTGGTGGATTAAATAAAATCTCTTCTTTAAAAAATATATAAACCAATTGACATGTATTTCTATTCTGAACTACGTGGGCTTTGATCCCTCTAAAGAATACGTAGGCCCTAGGTTTTATTCCTAAGTCAAGTCCAACCTTATAAATATTTTTTTCACTTTTAATTTTCTTATTGTATATTTCTTTTTCTAATAGTTAACGTATTTTTTTTGTTTTTAACATATTTTTTATTTTCTTTTTTCCCCTTTCTCTGTTAACTTTCGCTTTTTTTTTATCTTTTCGTTCTCTTAATAAAGTTTTTTCCCTTTCTCTTGTTTTTATTTGATTTTCTTTTTATTTTATTTTTCTCTTTCTCTTTTATTTTTCTTTCTCTTTTTATTTTTCATTCTTTTATTATATCTTTCTCTTGTAATTTTTTTTTTGGTTTTGGTTGGGTAATTAAAATTTTTTAGGCCATATTATTTCAAATAATAAACTTAGGATAACCGTTCTCATTAATAAGTGTCGTAAGATGCTTAACACTTTCCCCATATACAATCGACTCCCGAATTCTATCCTATTTTTATAGACTATGTTTTAGGAAAACTTGCCCAGCCCAGTCAAGTACAAAACCTTTTTCATTTAGTGCAGCTGAATGTTAATAATACACATTTTCTCATAATGCAAGGGCGCATCACCAAGGTTTTAAATATGAAACCACCAGAGATATTGTCAACGCTTGAGGAACCTGCGGGAACAAGAATGTATGAGACGAAGAAATTAAGAGGCTGCGCTAAAAACACTTGAGAAAAAGCAGAGTAAGGTTGATGAGATTAATAATCTTCTTGACCACGAGATACTACCTGCTTTAGAGAAGTTAAGGAAAGAAAGGACGCAGTACATGCAATGGGCTAATGGCACTGCCGAGTTAGATAAGCTGGGAAGGTTTTGTATTGCTTACGAATATGTTCAGGCGGAGAGGATTAGAGACAATGCAATGTCTGATGTGGAACAAGTAAAGGCCAAGATAGCTGAGATGTATGACTCTTCTAAGACCACAAAGGTGGAAGTACAGGCAATGGAGACCAAAATGGAGAGGTTGACGACAGAAAAGGAAGAACGCATGGGTGGGGAAGTGAAATCTTTGCCAGACAAAGTAGATGCGCTTCACAGAATCTGGCGAGGGAAACATCTATACTAAATAATAAAGAGGACACTCAGACAAGTGAAAAATCCAATGAAGAAAAAGTAAGTTAGATTTGGCTCAATTTCAAGATATCTTTAATTTTAACCTTGTTCTGTTTTATAATATTGCCATTTGGAAAACATAAGGGTGACCTCACTTGATAATTGTTATTGTGATGTTTTAAGCTTGTTAACAATATTGAAGACTTGAAGCAATCTGTTGAAGAGAAAGCCTTAGCTGTTAAAAAGGCTGAAGAGGGAGCTGCTGATCTGAAAAGGAGAGTTGATGAGCTTTCGAAGAGTTTGGAGGATCATGAAAAGGAATACTAGGTAAAGAGAAGATTATATTGGCTCAATTTATGTCTAGCAAGAGAATTCCATCAATTCAGGACTGACTTTGATCCTAATACTATGCAAGAGCATTAGTATTTGCTTAAGGTCTAACTACTCACACAACTTATTGCTCATTTATCGGATTTCAATATTTCATACGTGAAATGAAACCTTTGGCCCAGCTCCACATGAGCGAAGAGAATTAGAATAAGGAATTAAGCTCACATATTGGTCAACTTCCAATTCACCACTCTTTTCAAGTCTTTTTTTTGTATCAAATCATACACATACGCATCCCTGACAAAAATCATGAATTGTCCGGTAAAAAAAAAACAAAAATTATGCATATCAAATAGTGATAGGAAAACTTGACTTATAATTTGATGTAAATTTTGTCCTATTTTTTAAACCATTCGATCAGCTATCTATTATTACCTATAGTCTTTGATAATTACACTACTCCTTGATATTTAATATAAGAGCCATTTGATTTTTTTAAAAGAGATTAAGGAAAATAAATACATTATTTAAAGATACCAAAAGAAAAGTTACAAATTGAGAAATATCATTGAACTTGAGCATGAGAATTAATGTAAGGTGTGGACAAGAGTCAGTACAAACAAAAAAAAACACGTTTAAAGACGTTTTTCAACGGCAACAAAAAAGGTCGCCTTTAAAGGGCCTTTCAATGGTGACCTTTTTTGTCGTCACTGAAGGTCATTTCAGCAATGACCTTTTTTTGTTGCCCTTGAAGGTGATTTTCAGCGGCGACTTTTTTTAGTCGCCGCTGAAAGCCACCTTCAATGACAACATTTTTAGCCGCCACTAAAGGTATTTAAAATTTATTTTAAATTTTAAATAATTTAAAAATTATTTAATTAAAATTTCTTGCTTTCTCTCACCACTTAAGGTAAGAAATTTATTTTAAATTTTAAATTATTTAAAATTTATTTTAAATTTCTTGCCTTCAGCAGCCACTAAAGGTAAAAATTTTATTTTAAATTTCTTGTCTGAAGGTAAGAAATTTATTTTAAATTTTAGATTATTTAAAATTTATTTATTTTAAATTTCTTGGCTTCAACGGTGATAGTAAAGTCACCGCTGAATACATGAAATTTAATATTTATTTTATTTATAAATTTTTTATTAAAAAAATATTTTTACGTAAAATATTATTTTTAAAAATAAAAATTAAGAAATTTATAATTATATAAGTGTATAAAAATTATTAGTATATTAAAATAATATATTATTCATTTAATAATATAATATATAAAATAAAATGCAAATATAAAAATAATAAGCAAATGCATTAAAAGTATCATCCAATTTACTTTTAGTTTATAATAATATTAGATATTGTACATATAAATATATGTACAAATAATATATATACATAAATAGGCGTTGGAGGTTCGATTCCTAGAGAAAGCAAACCTTCTCAGCTAGCGACACGTGGTAGTATGAGGTGGCGACATGTGGTGTAGGTGAGGTGGTATATATGTGACAACACATAGTGTACAAGAAATGATGGTAATGTAGCAGTGTGATAATGTGTGTCATACCTCATTTATTACCTCTTAATACCTCATTAGAGACCATTATTGAACCACTTTACTATGTTCCATACATAGAATTGGCCAAAGCAACAAAATTTAAAAACTCACCAAAGTTACTATTCATTTGGTACATTTTCAGATTTTTGGGACAACTTTAAAAATTTTCATAACTAATTCTAGAAAAATCAAAATTGAGTGGTTCAAGTCTCTAAATGAAGCTTATTGAATCTATTACAGGGGAAAAAATCAATTCGTCCAAATTATTTACCAATTAATACAGTTTAATTAGTAAAAATTCACTATTCATATGGTCATTTTTCAATTTTTCATATTTTCCCCTAACTTAGAAAACTCATAACTTTCTGCCTACACATCCAATTTTAGAAAAATTTGGCTCATGTTAAAGCTTGAAATGTGTAGTAGTTTTCTGGAAAATTTGAAACTATTTGGACCACATTTTCCCTATTTTACCTTCACCTCAACTTTAATCTTTGTTAAGGGCTTTGGACCCTTTTAAAGCTAGTTTTCATGCTCACTCTTCTCTTTTTAATGCACATAATAATTTCACATGATAATCTAACATGCTTGGCCTATTTACACAGCACATACATCATGCTTCATAGTGCATAAGTTTAACATACAATTTTTCTAAAATCCATGAAAAGAACATGAAACCACATCCAATTTGATTAAGGATTCCCTTGCATTGAAAATCACCCACCTTGTGGTTCCTTGCCTTTGCTCTTGGAACTTTGTCCTATAAGGTGTTATTATGGGAGGGTGAGATTTCATAGAAATCTCAATAGCAAAATTACTATCAATGACATTAATATGCATAATTGTCACACATATCAATCAAGCCATACATGCATGTGAAATGCTATCACTTAAAATGGAATTTGCACATAGTATGACATGTCATAACTACCAATACATATCATATTTTCTAGCACATAAACATGGCAAAATTCATCAATAACAACTATAGACAATATTAAAATCTTGCTACCTCAATTGTCCACTTTACAAGTAGATTTCCCAAGTGGTTTCACTACTTCCCTGTTACACCTTGAGCTGTTCCTTGCCTCCTACACATAATATGATGCATTGGGAATCAACATTAAGCCATTTCCAATGCACTACAACAACTAAAAGTCCATAAAACTCAATCTTAGTAATTTCAATCCTTAAACTTCCAAATTTTCCAATTTTGATTCTAATGTTTCCAAATTTGTTTTCTCATTTCTACCCTACACAATTTTTCCTTCTAAATCCATTGGAAGCATCAAAATCATTAGAAACTGACTCCTTTCCCCTATAGCACAGCTGAACGAAATTGCGCAACAAAAATCCAACAAATATGGTTTTCAATTTATATCACCACACACATGCATAAAATCATTTTTAGACCATTTTCCAATCATTTAACAACATAAAAACTTCCTTCCCCATGCATGATAAGTTTCACCAAGACAAGGGTTTGATGCCAAAAATTCAATATGAGCTCAAATCACTTCAAACCAAATGCCAAAATGTTGTAAATTGCATAAGAAGTTGTTTAGTAACCTTTGATTGATCTAAATCACTCTCTTCTTGATTTTCTCTCTCTAAAACCTAAATTTCCAGCAGCTCAAATACTTCACCATATCAAGAATTACACCATTCAAAAGAAAGGGAAGAGCTTATAGATCAAATCCATGGAAGAAATTAGGCAATTACCTTGAATTTTACTTGAGTTCTCTTCTCCCTTGCTTCCCTTGGTGTCATGCCTTGCTATTCTCTTTTTCTTCTATGGAGTTCATGCTTGGTATGCAGAAATGAGGCTGGAGGAGTTAAAAAAAAATCTGACCATAAGTAAAAATAATTGTGGGATCCACTTACATTGCTAGGGTAACTTTACACTAATGTAATCTACCACTTTGAGTTAAATATCTTTCTTACTTTTCTCCTTTGAATACAAAGGTGCCAAATGGCACTCCTCATGTCCCCACAATCTCCTTTATAAAAGTAAAATAGCTTTAAGGTTGTTTTATTTGAAAATTTTCTTCCGAAAATGCTTTTCAAGGATTTTCTAATCACTTAATTAATTCAGTGTTCTTAAAAATTGCAATAATTCCTCTACTCTTTTAATCATTTTTCCTTCCTCAATTCTCATTCCGGATGTATCTTTAATTAATTTCAGAAGAAAACCCTATTTCAAGGTTTTTCCGGGCCTTTTTCTTCTGTTTTGACAAACCATTTGAGACTTTCTCTTGAAATCAATTTTATAAAATACTAGATTTTTTGAGCTATTTTCACATACTCTGAAATCAAATATTTGATACCTCCGAATATTTTAATGAATTATATTTGACTAATTATTTTATTAAATAGCCAAATATTAAATAACTTTTAAAATTCCCGCAAAAGTTATTTCTATCATTCTGATTTAAACCAACCTCAATTACTGATCATGGAATTTTTCTCTATCTTTTGGTACTCTAAAAAATTTCCTGATATTTTGGTCAAACTTTAACCAAAATGCCCTTAAATTTCATAATTACAAATTGGTCCCAACTTTCAAATTTACATTTTGGGTCCTCAAATTCTAAAAATGTCATTTTGGTCCCTACTCTTCCAAAGTTCCTCTTTTACCTATTGGGCCATTAATTAATCCATAATTATTCGTTTAGCCTTTCTATCTGGTTACAAAAAACACAGATATCACAATGTGACGGTCACCAAAGTAAAATATTATTTTTTAATAATTGTGAAAATACTTTCAACAGCGATTTGATACCTTCAGCTACAGCCCCTACAGCGGCAATGCCTTAATGACAACTTGTCTTTTAGCGGCGACAAAAGTTAATTTTTTTGTAGTGAGTGTGACTGGGCCAATAAGGAATTGACCACGATTTGGGTGGGTAGAAATTAGAAAGGCTTTCACTTTCATATCTGTTTCAGGGAAACTTCGAAGAAATTAACACCTTAAAAATCCTCCCTTGTTTTCATTTTCAATGGTTTCTTTCATTGGCCGAGCCATGCAAATATCTTCAAATAAGCTCAGAGATCATCAAGGCTTAAGGTTACAGATACACATGGAGAGTTTCATTGGCAGATGCTCATCATCATGAAGGCCGATTCGTGTATCTGAGTTTCAATGGAGATGATGAAAATTGCAGATTCACATATAGGCTTGGGGCTGCTCTTGAAAGGAACAATCTAAACACTTTTTGGGGTGACAAAAAGCTTCACCCAGGTGACTCCATCTTTCTTCCTTGTCACTTTCTAAAAGCAATTCGACAGTCCAACATTTCCATAGTTGTCTTCTCCAAATGCTATGCTTCTTCCATGTGGTGCCTTGAGGAGCTCTCTGAGATCACTGCATGCATTCATGAACCTTAATACACTATGTTCCCAATTTTCTATCATCTCGATTCATCCGAGGTACAAAACCAAAGTAATTTTTTTGGAAAAGCTTTTGCTCAACATAAGCAAAGGTTCACCGATAATTTACGCAAGGTACACAGCTGGAGGTTAGCAATAAATCAAGTGGCCAATCTCTCTGGTTGGCATGTACCATATGAGTGAGTATTTTACTCTTGGTTTTTTTCTTGATCTTAACTTTGAGGTCTCAATGAAAAGAAATGGTCCATAATATAATATAAAAACCAGTTTACTTTTTCAGTGCACTTAAGAAAGTTAATCACATTACTTTATATTATTAATATTTATCATTCTATTACTAACTGATTTCCTGGCTTATAAATCAATGCATAATTTAATTATATGTATAAATATAGACTAATGTATTTAGCTTTCTTGATTTCTTAAAAAAAAGTCATCTGACTTTTATGGTAAGAACCGAGTCGGAAGAGGTAGTATCAATTAGTGAAACAAAATATTGACTTAAGTGATTGCTTTGGTGATATAATTTTTTTTATCCTTTTATTCAGGCAAGAGACGCAAGTTATTATATTAATATCATCAACGAGGTCAAGAGAAAAATGCGTTAATTGGTCTACGCTGATGTAGACATAGTAGGGATGAAATCTCAAGTGAGCAATGTAGAAGAGCTTCTAGGTTTGGGTTCAAAAGATGAAGTTCGAGTTGTGGGCATTTGTGGTGTGGGTTAGATTGGGAAGACAACTCTTGCGAGAGTTCTCCTTGATAGGGTCTCTCACCATTTTTATGCATGCTTCTTATTTCGTACTCAATGCACTGGAATTTTTTGAGACCACAGGGCTAAGACAACACGAAAGAACTCTCATAGTTCTCGATTGTGTTGATATTGGTGATATTGTACCATCACTAACCATTGAAGTAAGAAAAAACCAATTAGGTGGAGGGACCAGAATCATCATAACAACCAGAGATGAAGGGGTGCTTAAAGCATTTGAGAAGTATCATATTTATAGGGTTAAGCTATTGAGCGAGGATGAAGCTCTTCTGTTATTCTGCAGAAAAGCTTTCAAATGTGATTTTCCTGCAAGAGGTTATGATGAAGAGCCAGTAAATAGGGCACTCGAATATTCTAATGGTATCCATTAGCAATTGTTATGTTGGGCTCATTCTTATATAACAGAAGTGCCCCAGATTGGAGTAATGTGTTGGTTCAATTCAAAATACTAGATAACTCTATGTTAATGTAAGTGCTCAAAGAAAGTTTTGAAGATCTAGATCACGACCTTGCAGAAGCCTTTCTAGACATTGCATGTTTTTTCACAGGAAAGGAGATCTAGTTTATAAAAGGAATTTTTCGATGTTGTGGTCCTATTAAGGACAAAGGAACTCAACTATTAGTTGAAAAATCACTCGTCACTGTTATAGATCAAAGAATACAAATGCATGGTTTACTGCAAGAAATGGGAAAAGAAATTGTCCAGCATAAATTCCCTTCTAAACCAAAAGAGTGGAGTAGATTATGGGATTTCAACGATATTAACGATGTTATGCAAAATGACACAGTAAGTTTTTATGACATTTTTTGTTTGGTTGAAACATGAATGTATAATGTATTGAGATTGATGTAATCTTAGTTGGCATCATTTTTTTATAAATGTGTCTATGATTACCATGCTGCTCTTAAAGTTGAAGCAATAGTCTTGGAACTGGAAGATTCATCAAGAGAGTGTAGTACATTGAGGGTTGAAGGTTTATCACGCATGAACAATCTTAGACTGCTCATATTCCGTAACGTGAAATTTTGTAGAGTCCTAAAGCATCTTTCAAGCAAGCTCCGATAGATTTCATGGCACCAATATCTTTTCACTTCTTTACCATAAGGTTTTAAACCATATAATCTTAAGGAATTGATTCTGCCTGATAGCTGCATCACAGGCATATGGGATGAAGAAAGGGTGGGTACCTCTGATAAGTTGCATCCACATGTGAATGGAAATGATGACTCGTTAATAATCAAAACGTTTATTCATGCATGCATATATGTGTTAAGTGTGCAAAGTTTTCTAGGAATAAACTTTAACCTTCCTTATTGGATATCTCATTTTCAGGCATTATCCCTCTCAGACAAAGCATATGACGTACGTTATCGTGGTTCTCAACTATTCCCTCGCTTGGGAAACATGGATCTTCGTGGCTCCAAAAATTTAATCAAGATTCCAAATTTCATATCTTTTATGTATCCTAAGAGGCTCAATCTTAAAGGATGCACTAAATTATCACACCTTGATTCATCCATTACTTGTCTTTCACGTCTCAATTTCTATAATCTGAGGAATTGTACTAATCTTGTCAGTATTCCCAGTGGTTTATTTTCTCTACCCTCTTAAAAAAGGCTAAATTAGGCTAGTTGTTATAAACTTGCATATTGTTTGAATTTTTATCCTTTTGTAGAGCTTCGTGGAAGAATAAGAGAAAGTATTCGTCAATCATTTCCTCGTAAGAGACAGAAGCTATGTAGACAAAAATCTATTTAAATGTATTCTGCATAAAAAAAAATTCAGGTGGACAAGTTACTGCATAATATATGTGGATTTCTTGAATATGGGAGGTGGTATTGTCTTTTGCATAGGGTGTGACTCGACAGATATGTACAATTCCTTTCTTGAAGATGTTTGCAATAGATTGTTTGAAATAGACTGGCAAATGAAAATGTTTGTAATAGATTGGTTTAATTTAATTTTGTTAAAACTAGCTTATATGCGAGCTAGCATACACATACATGATACACACATATATAACCTGAAATACTCATTCAAACTCAGTGAAGGGGTCCATCTATTTCTGGTAAGTTTTTTTATAGTTTTTTGTCCTCCACTGTATATAAAATATTACTTTTTATATATTTAATAAACAATTCATGATTTGATGGCATGCAATATTCCATAATCACAATTTTTTTAAACAACTTACGTAGAAGTTTATGTATGTCTGACAATTATTCCATTCTGTTTCAGAATTTCCAAAAAATTCGTATCAAAAAACCTCTTGGACACGAGAAGAAACTAATTCGTGATGATTCAATTTAAACTCGACATTTGTAATCCAAACCATAATCTCAAATTAAGGGGCATTCAAATTCCAAATTCTGTCGACACGTGTGCGTCCCCATTGAACCTGCCGCTGCCGACGGCTCACACAAAGTGGCAGAGCTTTCACCAATCACATCTGCTTCCACCCTCTGTCTCCTCCTCCTTTTTCCCTGTCTCTTCACAGATTTGATGTCCCCGTAAGCCATACTCTTGGACTTAGGAAAAGATTCATAGGGGAGTGCATTAAGATCAGAGTGGAAGCTTTATCATGCAAGAACAATATATTAGACTACTCATATTTCGTACGGTGAAATTTTGTGGTGTCCTTGAGCATCTTCCATGGAAACTCCGATATATTTCATGGCACCAATATCCTTTTTGCACTTTTCTGTCATCAAGTTTTGAACCAGTTTGTCTTAAGGAATTGATTTTGCGTCATAGCTGCATCACAAATGCTTGGGAAAGAAAGAAAGGTCAAGTCAACTGTGCTTGCACCCTTCTAGCATCTAGATAGTTTAACTAATTAGCTGGTATACGTTCTCATCCACAGATATTCTTTTGCTCGTAGAACATGCATGAATCTTAGTGGGTCCAAAGATTTAATGAAGATGCCAATTTCCAAAAGCGCTTCCAAATCTTGATAGGCTAAAGCTTGAAGCATATTGCACCAAATTATCACACTGTGATCCACCTATTGCTTTTCTTTCAAAGCTGGCAATCCAGTTAGTATTCCCAATGATTTATTTTCTCCACTATCTTTAGAAATTCTAAATCTGAAATCTTCTGGCTAATTTAGACATTACCTTTGTTGGAATATGTTGGTCCACCCTTTGTGGATTTGTGCCCAAGCCCATTTGAATTGGGGCAGAAATGAAAATAGATAATGTATGGGTTAATAGAGGTAGTTTTCCCTCTATATATATTTTGAATTTTAAATTTATATAACTGCCCACACATAATATAAGGGACATGGGGAGTCAGTTTTTGGTAATTGAAAAAGGATATAACTCCCGACTAAAATTCTCCAAGGGCTATCTCTGCATTTTCTTCTCTTATTTGGTGCATTTGCTGTGCAACGTAATCAAAGTCCGTATCGGTGCTCCGGTTCTCGTGTGGGTATTCTGTAAATCGATGGATTCCAGGTACGCCCGAAAACCTACAGTGGTATCAAAGCAAACGATTTTCTTAAGTCTTTTACTAATCTGTGAAATATAATTTAGCATGTTTATATATATATATGTTGTTCTTTGTTTATCCCGCAATTCAATATATATGATTGGCTTCCAATATATTAACGAATCAAATTTTCTCTGTGAAGCACCGTTTTTGTACTTGAGATTATAGTTTGAGGAAATCAATGAAACTATTATAGAGGTGTGAAATAGATATAATCCAAAATTTTGGAACCCGAAAGAAGAGAGGAAACAATGAAAGAGCAATGAGATAAACATAAAAACGGATTTTTTCGTTTTTGAGATTGGGTCACTGAAAAACATTTTTAGGATACAAAATTAGTATCATTGTGTAGATCTCGAAAAAACGAAGAAAACGTAACTCAATCCGGGTCTGTGAGACCGGCTGGAGGTTGAAGACAACCTCCAGCGGAAAAGAAAAAACGGCGTCGTTTGTCCTTCAATTAAAAAAAAAAAATTCCAGCTTTGCTTCTTTACGCTGGAAAGAGAAAACAAAAGAAAGGGCAATGGGGCGATATGTCATGGCCCAACCTTCAAAACAAAACTGGGCCACGTTTTTGGACCAGTGAAAAAGAAAGATTGGACCGAATTTATAAACAATTGGGCCATCTGTTCTGGGCCCAACAATTTAAAAATATTTAAAAAGGAGAGTTCTGGCCCGACTGATATTGGGCCAGCGAAGTAATAATAGTAATGACTTTTTTTTGGCCAGCCATTGTTTTGGGCAGCATAACAATAAAAAAAAAAGGATATGGGCCACGTTTTTTTTTGACTATTTGAAAAAAAAAAATTGGGCCTAGTGGACTTACTTCTTTGAATCATTTTTTTTTCATAATTTCCTTTTCCCAATTCCTTCTCCTTCTAGGGGCACATGAGGGAATATTTGGACTCCAAATAAAGCTCTATTTAATTTTAAAAATGTCTAAATTCAAGAGCTTAATTTGGACATATTTTTGGTATATTTTAGATCTTAAATAAAGCTACTTGAGAGGCTTTTAATGTTATACTCTATCATTTTTATACTTTTAAATATGTTGAAATATATGTATTTATTAGCAATATTTTTATTTGAGATAAATGTGAATTTTGAGAGTTCAAAAAAAAAATCCAAGTTTTTTCTTCTTATTATTTTGTATGTGGCCATGTGAAAGAACTTAAACTTGAGTATGAATTACATAGTGGTGATTCTGAAAAGAAATAAGTTATTGGCCACATCCTATAAATATCGAGTCCAAATGGAAAGATCCAATTTTTCATTTATTTAAACATTAGAGTCCAAAGGATAACCCAGAAGGAGAAGATCCTAAAGAGGATCAAGAAGGAAATGATTCAAAGTAAGGTTTATTTAATCCTGAAAATTGTACAAAAGGTGAAAGTGAATGATCAAATACTAGAGATGTAGCATTTGATCAAGGGGTTCTGAAATAAATAAATTCCCCGACATTAGAACCTTGGATCAAGGTAATATTTAAGAAAATATTCACCTCAAGTACAAAATAAGCAGTCCATCTTATGAGAATAAAAAGTAAACAAAGCCTAGTCCAACCTCCAACTTTTGAAATTGTAAAAGACTTGAGAGCAAATGATAAAGTTGTTTCTATAAAGAAACAAAGGTACATTGCATAAGACATTTGAAATATTTCTATAAAGAAAGAGAAAATGTTAAAAAATTGTTGAGATAATATAGAATTACTTCTTTCATGTTGTTTAGGAATATGAGATTCCTACTTAAAACTCTGTCAAGCAATGACTATTAAAAACCTTGTCAAGTTTGGGTTTTGGAAGCTAAATGCTTAACCCTTTATAAAAAAAAAATTAGTTTGACAGAAACCGAAAACATGATGAAAGAATTATATTGTCTCAATTCCCTAATAATGAGACATTATGAAAATATAAAATTGAGATACATGAAGAAGTAAATGTCAAATACTCCTTATGAGTGGGAGCTCTTGGAAATTAAATCTTCTAAGAGTGTTATATGCTCTAAATGGGAGTTATATTAGATGCTCTATCTAAGTGGGAGTTTTTAGAAAATAAACTTTCTGAAAGTTACAATTGAGCATTTTATTTGTGGTACTTATATAAATTTCATGATAGATAATAGTAGCATTGTTGGAATCTGTGTGATGGGAGATACAAACTTATTCTCCTGATCGTAGACCCATTGATGTTATTATTTCTCTAGTCAAGAATAATATAAGTACATGACATTGTGTACTCAATGTGCTATATGTTAAATATGTTCTTGGTTTAACATCAAATATGAACAACCCTATAAGTGGGATGATATTAATAATCAAGCCAAAAATGGCTACCAAGAACGAGAATACAACAACTAAATTTAATGGGGACAATAGTGATATCTGGCATTTCAATGTCTCATAAAAGTACTACAAGATGTAGTCATACCATTGACCAAGGGTTATGGTAGTGTTAGTGTTGAGGAGTCAACTCAGCATAGTCAAAATTATGAGATCTATATGGCCAAAAGATAATTCGGTACAAGCACATATTATCTTAAAAGGTGTTATCACAGATAATAATAGATAATAAAAAAAAATCCAACAACATTGGCCATATGATATGCACTGAAAGGAAAATTAGGAGGTACTTTCATCGGAAATCATGTAAGGTAAACAATTAAGTTTAAAGACCTTCTATTACACAACATTTATGTGAGATTACCAACGTATCAAGGAAATAGAAAGAGCTTGATTCATGCATATTAAAATGACAAAAAGTATAAGTTGTTCATTGATATGCTTCTTTCAATTGGGAGCTCATGAAAGTCAACTTAATCCATAATAATGCACAAGAGTATTTTAGAGCTTGGAAATGAACATCCAAAGACATATGGATTCTTTGAACATAGAGTTTTCACTTATGGATTATGTCCTTCACATTTTCACACTAAAAACCTAAATTCGAGAAAGGCAATATACTCTTTGAAATGAGTACATAGAAAGGTAAGAAAAAGAAGAATAACCTAAACGAGGTTAAAGTTCTTACTTTTGAAATAATTAACTAATTTGTGAAGGATCACTCTATGCAAATGAGTGTTTTGATGCTCAACCTCCATAGATATTGAGAATAAGAATTGGAAATCTCGGAAATCCTATACAAAATAAGTAAGTTGCCAAACTAAAGAAAGAGGATTTCTAAAGGCAATGATGTAAGGATCAAGATCAATGACTTTCAAAACCTACAAGTTCACTATGAGTAGTGAACCAACTTCAATTCTTCATGTGTTTCATACACATGTTTTTGAAAGAATTGATTTCTAATCCCATCATATTTAAAACATGGATTCCAAATGAAATTTCTTGATGTTATGATAGACAAGAAATTGTTGGTAATTCCTAAGTGCTTGATTGCTTTACCACTTCTTCTAATTCAAGTTTTGACACGATTACCTATCAAGCTAGACAAGGACATATCGGTTACAACCAAAATTTAAATAATAGAAAATTTCAAATGTAACATCCAATGATAAAATGTCCTTAAATGAAAATTGTCTAGCGAGTAAAGCAACAAGAAAAGTTTCATTCAGTAAGGGAATTCAAGCTGAGAAAACATTGCAATTCTTCCATTTTTTTTATATTTGGTTATTAAATTATCAGGGCAAGAGACAAAGATTAAAACTTTGTTTTCTCTGTTAAAAATTATTCATGATATAATCATGTTTACTTGATCTCATATCAAATTGAAGCTCAAATGCTTTATATAGTAATATGAATGAGTTGAAAAATCAATTAAATATTTTTTTTTTAGATCTTATAAACTGATAGAAATCATGAATATCTATCTAATGAATGATGTTGGCCCTATGAAGAGAGATAGTTAGATAGTTAACCATTTGATGCACTCTACCACAAGATGGAGTTGCTGAGAGGCATCATAAAACACTGTTAAACATGGTATGTAAATGATGGCTCAAACTAACCCACCAAATGTGAGTGGGAGAGTATTATTAAGTGTCCACCTTTGGTGGATTAGTTCACATCTTTGATTCCATCAAGGTGTGTGTAACTTTGAACTTAACCATGTGCCATCAAAAGTTGTCACTTCTTTCCACATCCTATAAATTAATATTCTAACGTTTCCGCATATCTAAAAATAGACCAAAAAGGGGTCTATTGTATGTTCCCATAGTGATTCTAAGTGGGAGCTAATCAGGGTGAAATTTTCTTGAGTGAAAATGAAGATGGAATTGTGACTAAGAACAATTAAAAGGTACCATGGTAGTTATAGATGATTTTCCAAACAATGGTGAACTTGTGCTATATCTCTTTATGAGACATATAGACAAGGCAATGCAGAACGACACAAAGATGTTTAATAATCTTTGTAAATGGGAGCTTATAAAGAGGAAAAACAATAAGCTCAGTAAGGAGTAACTGAGTTAAATGTTTATGATAAACCATGTTCTGTACCTTGTCTTGACTTGATACTAAGAAAGAATGGAAGAAAGTAATGGGAAAGAGAATTGATTCTTTAAGAATGAATCAAGCTCATCAAATTTAAAAATCAGTAGATCTTTCACAAGACCAAAGTTTATTGGTTATAAGTGGATTCTCAAAATTGAGAGAAAAATGAATAGATCAATTGGCAACCACAAAACTAAATAAGTTACAAAAGGGTATACATGTATAGGAAGGTATTGATTATAAAGATACCTGAAAGGAATGACTATGAAAATACTTTCTTACATGTTGTACGCTCTAAATCAAATTATTTTGACAATAGTTAGTCGTTGGATTTAGATTTACATTTATTATATGTAAACTTGTACTTTGAGTGGTGATCTGGATGAAGAAATTTACATACTGTAAATGTTAGTTTTCACTACAAGTGGTTTTTGAGGTTTCACATAGTGATAACCACACACATTTTTGTAAAACAATTATCCATACAATGGTGTTTGAGGTTATATATAGAGCGGTAATCTCATGTGGTTTTCAAATTAGTTATAGAAAACCATTGTAAAACGGTTTGTGAAATTATCTATTTATATAGATGATACTATTGGCTGAAAATAATTTGATTTAATGATGTCTATTAAAGAATGATGATAAGGACATGGGTCAGACAATGTGAAATTTTGGAGTTAAGATCCAAATATATGGCCTAAAAAGAATATGTCCTTATCGCAAGGGAATCATATTACGAAAATGATTTAAATGGTTCACTATAAGTTAATGTAATCCAATGAATACCCTAGTGACATTAAGAATGAGTTTGATTATTGATACTCATCCCTAAACTGAATAAACATAGAAGAAAATGGGAGCATTCCATACAAATGTTGTTGGTTGTCTAATGTATGCAATGATGTGTACAAAACCAGATATCTTCTTTGAGACAAGACTTGTTAATCAATGATAATCCAAACCATTGTGAGAGACATTGGATTGATTCATAAAAAAGTCTTGAGATAACTTAAGGACATAATGATTATGCAAAATCAAAATATGTCCTATACTAGTATAGATTGCTATATGGCTGATAGTATCAAGAAAACATCTTGATTTTGATAATTAGATTTTAAATCAAATGTTAATGATTGTGAAAGGCTACAGCCATTGACTAAACAAAAGGCCCTAAGTATCATATAAAGATATAAGTATGAGAGAGATGTTGTAGCACATAGAGTTGTTGTTGAACAACATCTTCCTATGCAAAGTCCCCTAATAAAGCCTAAAGCTAAAGACATATATGAGAAATATGATGAGTTCTTTGACAAGCATGAGATATGAAGTAATAGATACTTCAATATGGCTTTACATGTGTGTAAGTATACAATGTCTAGTATGTCGTACAGGTAGATAAGGTTGGCTCTCTCACACGAGCAACAGCCTTTGACACTTGGAATAAGTGTGCAAAGATGAGACATTTGTGTTCACCAGCAAAGCAGTAAAAATGCTAATATGGTAAAGAAGAAACACAAACTAAATGTCGTCTTGACTTAAAGGTGCAGTAAGTTAAGATGAGATTCATTATTGTAAATGTGGATCGAATCATGGAAACCCACATCCATGATACCTGTAGCCAGACAACAAATTCTTCAGAATTAACGTCATTCAATGAGTAAAACTGAAGAATTTGGGTTTAGATACTGTGAGTGTCTAGACTTAAGTTTGTACAGTGTTAACAAAAGTTAAAATCGACATACGCTCTTATAATGTAAGAGTAACACTGTAGCATGTGATTCATACCGCATGTGCTTAGAAGAACCGCAAACGGGAAGCAAGTGAATAGATCCATGCTTCTTTGCTGTGTGAGTCTCAGAAAGTTTCAATCCTTTCATTGATGTCCTTTGACTTTGACAATATCATGGAGGTATGTTTCAATGACTGCTACTTTAGCATACATCCTATGGTCATGATATATACGATCTAAAGGTATTATGCTAGGAAAGCGGTTGATTCATATTAAAGTGACAATTGGGCGAAAGAAACATTACCTGAAATATACATACTTATGCATGTGTCTGTGACCGGTCCCTTATGATATTACTTTGTTAATTTCATAAGTGTGGACACTAAGCATATGAGAAAGTCAATCTGAGTTTTATGTTGACTCAAGAGGGATTAGATTGGCCATGAGAAAAGTATATATCGGTAAATCTAGGATATCAGAGGCACCATACTAACATTATCGAACTGCACTATAGGGTTGTCTTGTGCTGGTCTCTAAGAAAGGGATTTCTAGTGCAAGCACCTAAATGAAGACGTCATGCCTATGCGGTCACGGTAAAGCACCTAGTATGAAAAAAGGAAGGAAGAAAAAGAGATTGGATCAACAACATCAAATCCACTAAGTGTGAGTGGGAAATGTTGGAATATGTTGGTCCACCCTTTGTGGATTTGTGCCCAAGCCCATTTGAATTGGGGCAGAAATGAAAATAGATAATGTATGGGTTAATAGAGGTAGTTTTCCCTCTATATATATTTTGAATTTTAAATTTATATAACTGCCCACACATAATATAAGGGACATGGGGAGTCAGTTTTTGGTAATTGAAAAAGGATATAACTCCCGACTAAAATTCTCCAAGGGCTATCTCTGCATTTTCTTCTCTTATCTGGTGCATTTGCTGTGCAACGTAATCAGAGTCCGTATCGGTGCTCCGGTTCTCGTGTGGGTATTCTGTAAGTCAATGGATTCCAGGTACTCCCGAAAACCTACAACCTTGAACAACTTCTCATCCCATGGCTTGCAACACCCCATGCATTTGTATCATTTGATTTTCAAATGTGATAAGTGATTTTTGAACAAGAAGCTCTATATCAACACAAAAACTGATAAATTCATGTAAAATTCGCTTCACACAAACAATGTCCTTATTCCCTACAAAGAAACATGCTATGTTCAGAAACATTTCCTTACTCATGTCAGCAAGTTGATCAAAACTTTTTCTAAGCACCCTTGTGATGTCATAGGCACTACAAAAAAAATGAAATTAGCCATGAAATTTGCCACGGAATTACCGATGGAATTTTGGTTTGCCATAGAATGAATTATCGATGGAATTCATTCCGTCGCTAAATTTACCGTCACAAATTGGTTACTGACGGAATTTTAATTCCATCACAAATTACTGACAGAATTTCCAATGGAATATTCAGTCAGAAAGTTTGCCACAGCAATATTCTATCCGAAATTTGCCACAGAATATTCCGTTGGAATTTTTGCCATGGAATTTTCCTTGGCAAATTTCATTCATTATTTTATTAAAAATAATGTCATGTGTCACATTCTCCAGGTTCCACCTAACAACCAGGCCCTGCCCATGTGTCACCACCTAATAAATTCACAATTTCACCTCCTCCAGGATTCGAATGTCCGACCTCCTGTGCACGCGCATGATGCTTTGTCAGTCGAGCTGTAATGACCTTATGCATTATAAACGCATATTTAAATATATATAATATTCTACTGCATAAAAAATTATTTATATTTATAATTATTTACACAAACATATATATTTAATATATACACATATACATATATATAATATTACTAAAAACAAAAAATAAATTGAATGATAATTTTAATTTATGTGTTTATTATTTTACATACTTTCATTTTATTTTATATATAATATATTATTGGTTGGATAATAACATTGATATATTTATATGATTATTAATTTCATAATTTTTATTGTTTTAAAAAATATTGATTTTAATATATAATTACTACAAATAAAATAAATATTATTTCTAATATTTTCATATTTAATATTCATTATAATTAATATATTAATTAAAATTTAATAATAAATAATAATAAAATAAATAAGAATAATAAATAAGAAATTTAAATTAGAAATTAATAATTAATTAATAATAATTATATTTATAATAATTAATTAATGAAAATTAAATAATAATTAAATTTGCCACAGAATTAGCCACGGAATATTTTTTTTTGTGGCTAATTCCGTGGCACAATTAGTCACGAAAAATTTCCGTCAAAAATTTCCACAGAAAATATTTCCGTGGCTAATTTTGCTATAGAAAATTTCCGTTGGAAATTGCCACAAAATATTTTTTCTGTGGCTAATTTTGCCATGGAAAATTTTCCTTGGAAATTTTTCCGAATGATTACAGACAGAATTAACCACGGAAAAAATTGTGTAGCTAATTCCATTGGAAATTGAGTGTTTTCTGTAGTGAGGGAGGAACAATTTCTTCTCTATCCAAGAAACTCCTCCATGCATTCTACAATGTTGTTTTCCAAAGAAGAGATCTAAAGATATAAAATTGTTGCAATGGAGGACTTCCCTAATCCACCCATACCACAAATGCCTACAACTTGAACTTCATCATCATCTGTACTCAAATCCAAAAGCTTTTCTACTTCTTCCACTTGAGATTGTATCTTGAATAGCTTATCTATTTTTGAATTGACCAGTTTAACAATTTTTTGATCAATTACTTGTGACCCTGATGAACTGTAAAGGAGAAAAGGAAACACCAAATCAATCAAATTTGTCTCATTTCCTCTTGAGGATGGGGGAAAAAGATATATTCTCTGCTTTTATACATTGGGGTGGCTTTAAGAGCAACCGAAAGCTTGGCTTCGAATTAATTTGCTTGTGTTTTCTTCATCATCTTGAAAGCTTATATATCACTACAAAAAAACATCCAATTTCCAATAGAATTAGTTGCATAATTTTTTCATAGTTAATTTCATCGGTAATCAGTCAAAAATTCCGTAGGATGTCCGACGGAAATTTTCCGTGGCAAATTAGCCGTGGAATAATATTCCATGGCAATTTCCAACGGAGTTTCTGACGGAAATTTTCCGTGGTAAATTAACCATGGAAAAATATTCCATGGCAATTTCCAACAGAGTTTCCGACGGAAATTGTCCGTGGTAAAATTAACCATAGAAAAATATTCCGTGGCAATTTCTGACAAAATTTCTGTCGAAAATTTTCTGTGGCAAATTTAATTATTATTTAATTCTTACTAATTAATTATTATAATTATAATTCTTATTAATTAATAATTAATTTATAATTTAAATTTCTTATTTATTTTATTATTTATTATTTTTATTATTTATTATTAAATTTCAATTAAAATATTAATTAAAATGAATATTAAATTTGAAAATATTAGAAATAATACTTATTCTATTTGTAATAATTTTATATTAAAATCAATACTTTTTAAAATAATAAAAATTATTATATATTTTTTTTGTTTTTAATAATATTATATATGTATATGTGTATATATTAAATATGTGTGTGTATAATTATAAATGTAAATAATTTATGATGAAGTAGAATATTATATATATTTAAATATGTGTTTAAAAGACACAAGGTCGTCGTAGCTCAATTGGGAAGGGATCACGCGTATGCACAGGTGATCAGAGATTCGATTTCGACAGAATATTCTGTCAAAAATTCCATGGCAAAATTTCAGACCGAAATTTTCTGTCGGAAATTCCATGGAAAAAATTTCCAACATAATATTCCATCGGTAATTCGCGACGGAATTAAAGTTTTCTTGGTAACCAATTTGTGACGGTGAATTTAGCAACGGAACAAATTCTATCGAAAATTCCACCGGTAATTCATTCCTTGGCAAATTCCATGGCAAACCGAAATTCCATCGATAATTCTATGAAGAATTCCGTAGCTAATTTCATGTTTTTTGTAGTGTATATACATGACTCGGTTTCAACGACGATGATCTGCCCTCCAAACACTCCATGGAAATATTCAGAGCTCCAAGGAATTGAAATTAAATGGAATCACAAATTAAAGTATTAAATAATGATGCACACAAGTCATCAAGAATTTCTATGTTGGGGATCTTCAAGAATTTGAGAAACTGTGATAAGTCTAAACAAGATCCCAAATGACCTTATTTGTTTCAACTTCTCTTGAAATTCTGAATCTTTAGACTTGCAAAAACATTTGAAGAATGCGATATTCGTGTTTTCTGTAATCAGACAGAAATGCTAAACGAATAATTATGGATTAATTAATGGCCCAAAGGTAAAAGAGGAACTTTGGAAGAGTGGAGACCAAAATGATATTTTTAGAATTCGAGGACCAAAGAGTAAATTTGAAAGTTGGGACAAATTTGTCATTATGAAATTCAAGAGCATTTTGGTCAAAGTTTGACCAAAATATCAGGGAAATTTTTAGAGCACCAAAAGATAGAGAAAAATTCACTGATCAGTAATTGAGGCCCAGTTTAAATCAGAATGACTGAAATAACCTTTGCAAGAATTTTAAAGGTTATTTAATATTTGACCATTTAATAAAATAATTTGTCAAATATAATTATTTAAAATACCTGGAGGACTTAAATATTTGATTTGAGAGTATGGGAAAATAGTTCAGAACATCTAGTATTTTATAAAATTGATTTCAAGAGAAAGTCAGAAATGATTTGCCAGAACAGAAGAAAAAAACCTGGAAGAACTCTAAAATAGGGTTTTCTTCCGAAATCAATTAAAGACACATCCGGAATGAGAATTGAGGAAGGAAAAATGATTAAAAGAGTAGAGGAATTATAGGAATTTTTAATAATATTGAATTGGTCAAGTGATCAGAAAATCCCTGAAAAGCATTTTCGGAAGGAAATTTTCAGGTAAAGTAATCCTAAAGCTACTTTACTTTTAAAAAGGAAGATTTTGGGGTTGAAAGATGCCATTTGGTGTCCTCTTATTCAAAGAGAAAAAGGCAAACAAGATATTTAACTTAAAGTGGTAGAATACATCAATGTAAAGTTACCATGTCAATGTAAGTGGATTCCACAATTTTTATCACTTATGGACAGACTTTAAAACATATTTTCAGCCCTCATTCTGGCCAAAACATGACCGGACCTTGGAGAAAAGAGAGTGGGAAGGCGTCACTTCAAGAGGAGGAAGAAGGAGAAGTGGAATCAAGCCAAACTCAAGGTAAGAGCTTAATTCTTTTCATGAAATTGATCTACAAACTCTTCTTTTGAATGGTGTAATTCTTGATATGGTGAAGTATTTGGGCTGCTGGAAATTTTAAGTTTTAGAGAGAGAAAATCAAGAAGAAAGTGATTTAAATCAATCAAAGGTTACTAAACAACTTCTTATGCAATTTGCAACATTTTGGCATTTGGTTTGAAGTGATTTGAGCTCATATTGAATTTTTGGCATCAACCCCTTGTCTTGGCTGCTGGGTGAAACTGATCATGGATGGGGAAGGAAGTTTTTATGTTGTTAAATGATTGGAAAATGGTCTAGGAATGATTTTATGCATGTGTGTGATGATAGAAAGTGAAAACCACACTTGCTGGAATTTTCTATGCATTTTCGTATTCCTGCTGTTCTTGGGGGAAGGAGTGATTTTTTGATGATTTTGATGCTTCCAATAGATTTAGAAGGCAAAATTGTGTAGGTTAGAAGTGAGAAAACAAATTTGGAAGTATTAGAATCAAAATTGGAAAATTTGGAAGTTAAAGGATTGAAGTTGTCAAGATTGAGTTTTATAAACTTTTAGTTGTTATAATGCATTGGAAATGGCCTAATGTTAATGCCAAATGCATTATATTATTTGTAGGAGTGTTATTTGTAAAAGAAAGAGCTCAAAGTGCAAGAAGCAAGTTGAGAGGTCACTTGAGAAGCTAAGTGCCAAGTTAAGGAATTAAGGTAGCAAAATTACTATCTTTTGCAATATTGTTTATAGTTGTTATTGATGAATTCTGCCATGTTTACGTGCTAGAAAATGTTCTATGTATTGGTAGTAATGACATATCATAGTATGTGCAAATTCCATTTTAAGTGATAGTATTTCACATGCATGCATGGGCTTGATTGATATGTGTGACAATTATGCATATTAATGTCATTGATAGTGATTTTGATATGGAGATTTCTATGAAATCTCACCCTCCCATAATAACACCTTATAGGACAAAGTTCTAAGAACAAATGCAAGGAACCACAAGAGTAAAGGTGGGTGGTTTTCAAATGTAAGGGAATGTTTATTCAAGTTGGATGTGGTTTTATGTAGTTTTCATGGATTTTGCAAAAATTGTATCTTAAACTTATTCACTATGAAGCATGATGTATGTGCTGTGTAAATAGGCCAATCATGTTAGATTATCATATGAAAGTATTATATATATTAAAGAGAGAAGAGTAAGCATACAACTAGCTTTAAAAGGTCCAAAACCCTTAACAAAGGCTAAAGTTGAAGTGAAGCTAAAACAAGGCAACTGAAGTTCAAGTAATTTGAAATTTTCCAGAAAAATACTACACATTCCAAGATTTAAAATGAGATAAGGTTTGCTAAAATTTAATGTGTAGGCAAAAAGTTATGGTTTTCCAAAGTTAGGGAAAAAATCTGAAAAATTGAAAAATGACCATATGAACAATAGATTTTTACGAATTAAACTGTATTAAATGGTCAATAATTTGGATAAATTGATATTTTTTCCCTGTAGGAAATTCAATAAGCTTCATTTAGAGACTTGAACCACTCAATTTTGATTTTTCTAGTATTAATTATGAATTTTCAAAGTTGACCCAAAAATCTAAAAATTTACCAAGTGAATAGTAACTTTGGTAAGTTTTTAAATTTTGTTGTTTTGGCTAATTTTAAGTATGGAACATAGTTAAGTGGTTTAATAATGGTTTCTAATGAGGTATTAAGAGGTAATAAGCTAGGTGTGACAATCAGCACTCTCCAACCCTAATAATAAAACATTTAGGTTCTGTAGAAAATTAAAAAAAGAATGGCAGGCTTAGTTGCCTGAGTGATGAACAGCGAAAAGCTTGCACACAGAAAGCAAGGCTACAAGAAGATCTTGTGCTTGCTTGTGTTTTCAGAGTAGAATCTGTACAAGGAATTGATAGAGCCATGAGTTTCCATGCTAGGTGAGGTGAGGTGTAGAAGCTGGAATAAGTTTCCATGCTAAACACTTTGTTTAGTAGGCTGAACAATTTTTTTTAAAAAAAAAGTATTTTAATGAGTGTAGAAGGTAAAATAAAGATAATCGATGTAATTTCAATATGATTGAGGACAAAGTCTGTGCAATTTATGTTTTATTTTAATTATATATTAAACTTCTTTCGTGCTCCTTGTTGCATGTCTTGTTTAGTGCAGCACGTACCAACTTACACAATAGCACCGCAAATAACAGATTTTGGGGCATCAATTGTGGAAGGTGTTATCAGTTTGATGACTTATGTATTTTAGGGGGAAAAAACATATCCTATTAACTAACATTTTAATCAAATTATATTCGGTAAATACATCTCACATTTAAGATTGAAGCGAGTATCAGCTTGGGCAAAAACTATCATGGTGTCAAAACTGAAAGAAAAAATAATGGAAAGAGCTAGGAGCCACAGTGCCACACAAGAATTGACATGACTTTAATCAAATCAGGTAAATTAGGTACTATGTAGTTGTATTTGAGACATTGTTAAGAAATAAATGTGAATACCTCTTTTAGGAGGATTCAACCTTTTATTTACCACCTTGTGGATTACAGGCCTGGTTTCCCTATCCCTGCTAAGCATTTAATGTTTAGTAGAGATAATTAATTAGATATTGATCATCAAGATTTGATTTTGATGGTTCAGATTTGATTTTTTTAAAAAATATTGATTTCTTAAATAAAAGTTATTTTTAAAAAAAAGATTATTTTTATTTTGTATTGTATATCTACTGAAATAATTTTTTTAGAAAAGTATATATTTTAAAAAATTAAATTTGAACCACCCAAATTATATAAGAACGGTCCAAATTTAATTAGCTCTTCCTACTAAACAAAGTGCTTATTAGAGTAAACGGCTCTGTGGGTCACTAACCCATTTCGTTAAATCTAACTGTCATTTGTGTGCGACACAAATTCTTTACTACCTCCCACCACTCTCTTCCACATTCTTTTTTTTTATTAATAAAGATTAGCAAACCCATCTTACATCCTTATTCTATTATGCCAACTGCTAACATTAGCATCTAGGACTCGCCTTAGTTCATCCGTGGGCTGCATAATAAAGTGAATACCCTGCCCAGTTTCCAAGCCTTGCTTTTCCAGGAGATCCACTGCACTATTACAGGTTCTGTTTATATGTCTAACACACACATCCCAATCTCGCGATAGCAACTCCTGAATCACACCAATGAGCTCATCGCCCACGTGCATGTCAAACAGCTAATATTGAATCAGTTGGACAGCTTCCACACTATCAGATTCTAGGACTAGCTTGCGTATGCCCCTGTCCCATACAATCTTCAAGCCATGTAAACAACCTCATAGCTCTGCTGTGAGTTCATCCCCCACATCAATACGGTAAATAAACCCCATGATAAAATCTACATTGTCTCGCCTTAATAGCCCTCCCCCCAACAAGCGTTTGATTCTTTGGCTCGTGAATACGCTCCATCAACGTTGACTTTGCACCAACTCCTGTCTGGAGGCTCCCAATTTTCTATTCCCCTACTATATCTCACACCTCTGATATTTGTCCCTGCCAAGGTGGCTCTTACATTCCTCATTCCATCAACTATACCCTGGCCTCGTGAATAAGTGAGTTATTCGAGGTAGTCCTACCTTCGAACACACGTTGGTTTCTTCTTTTCCATAGAGCCCAACACACCACCTTCAACAATTCGCTCTAGTATTCCTTCCGTGCTGCATGACCCTTAATGTTCCACCTTATCCAACCATGCAAGTGTAAAGAGATGAACTTACCCCATTTCTTTGGTGATACAATCTCACACCATACCTGACGTGCATTGGGGCAATCCCGAAGTACATGCTGAATATCCTCCGCCTCCTCCTAGCATATCAAGCAGCTATCATTATCCGTTAGATGGAGTTGCTTACGAACTGTGTTTTTTAACAGTCTTTGATGGGGTGCTAACCAGAGGGTTGTTTTGCATCTTTGAGGAATTCTCAGCTTCCATATGCACTCCCAGGTGAAATGGTAATCCATGTTCCTCGGTGTGATCGTGTCATATAAAGATTTCGTTGTGAAACACCCAGTGCGGTCCTGTTATATATGATTAGTTTTGATGATGTCAAATATATAAGAGCAAAAAGTTTTTATAATATATATTGACTAACTACTATATTTAATGTACATTTTTTATGTAGTTTGGTCAATGAAAAGGAGAAAAGTTGTTTGAGTTTAATTATACATAATGATCTTATAAAATAAAATGGGAACATCAAGTTTCAAGCTTTTATATTTGGAATTGGAGGATGATGTGGTTAAATAACTCAACTTGAAGTTTACATATATGTTATATCATCATACATTGAGTTGCATATCATCTAATCTTCATTTGGATGCTCAAAACTGATGCTGGAAAACAAAACTCGAGTTATGACTCAAAAACTCGAGTTAAATGAGTTTTTGAAGTTTTATGAAGCAAAACTTAAAGTGAAACTCGAGTTTAGAATCAAGTTTTGGGATTTTTGAGCCAAAACTCGAGTTTTAAAAAGTTAAAACTCGAGTTTCGAGCTCCTCTGTTCAGCTCTGTTTCATTCTCAGCTCAACATGTGTTCAGTATTTTTAGTATATCTCCCAAACCACAAGTCCAATTGATGTGAAACCAGTTTTATATGCAACCAGACTCAAAATGCGATTTATAGACATCAAGAACAAACATCAAATCATTTCATATGAAGGAGATATCATTTTTTAAACTTGGTGGTCAGATTTAACGTTTCATCACTGACCTTTGCTTACTGTGGCTACTATAACTTTCACAATACAAAATATTTTGGACTTATTCTTCTTTCATTTGAAAGTATATTCAAAGATATTTCCATGAATATCTTATTTGCAAAGTTTGGAGTTGAATTGAGAGAGTTATGGCCGTTGCAATTTGAGCTTTGTGCTGAAATCTGTAACATGTGCTGAGTCATGAACAAAACTCGAATTTCGGTCTACAAAACTCGAGTCTCGGGTTTTAGAAAAAGTTTTAGAAAATCAAAACTCTCAGTAGAACTCAAGTTTGAATAAAAGTTTTCTCACAACTCAAGTTTCGTGTTTTAGAACTCGACTTTCAAATGATGGAAGTGTTTTAGAAAATCAGAACTCTTAGAGAAAACTCAAGTTATGTTGGAAGTTTTGGCAAAACTCGAGTTTTGTTTTATAGAACTCGATTTTCGAAGAGAGAGAAACAAAACTTCCTTCCAAAACATGAAGTTTCAATAAAAGTTTTGATGGAACTCGAGTTTCAAAGAGAGAGAAATAAAACTTCCTTCCAAAACTTGAAGTTTCAATAAAAGTTTTGATGGAACTCGAGTTTCGAAGAGAGAGAAACCAAACTTCCTTCTCAACTTGAAGTTTCAACAAAAGTTTTGATACAACTCGAGTTTTGGGAAATCAGAACTCGAGTTTCGAGCTCTGGAAAACTTCTAAACTTCAAAACTTCTTTCCAAAACTTGAAGTTTCATTTAGAGTTTTCATATAACTCGAGTTTTGTGAGATGGAACTCGAGTTTCGAGAAGCAAACTTGTTGTAAACTTAAAACTTCCAATGCAACTCGAGTTACACATAAAAGTTATGTTTCGAAAATCTTATAACTTAAAGTTTTATGAGGAAAAACTTGAGTTTCAAAGAGTAAACGTGCTGTAATTCAAAACTCTCAAGGAAACTCGAGTTACAATGAAAGTTGAAGTTTTGGCTAATGGAACTCGAGTCTCGAAGAGCAGAAAACCATTTTGCCTACGGAAACTTCTAAAAACCCGAGTTTTAAATTTTGTAACTCAAGTTTTATCAAAACTATTATTAAAACTCGAGTTACAATAAAAGTTGTGAGATTTCTACTTTGAAAATTCTTCAATAACTCGAGTTATGAGGAAGCAAAACTCGAGTTTGCTTTTTCAACATTTACATAACGTGTCAGAAGCTTTATGCTAATCTCAGATCTTTCCTTATTCATGCAACATTTATTTTAATCTCATCTGCACTCATAAATGCTTATTCCTTTTACTTATTAACAGAGAATGGGTCGCCTGATTGTCTCACCCAAAAATGCTCAACGGACAGAATTCATAAGATGACCCCACCTCATGTCAGAAGCATTAAATGCGAAACGTTGAATAAAGAAGATGGGAGTAACGGATATAAGGTTCAACGAAAACTTCACAATGGTTGTTCTTTATCTTTCAACAAACAAATATTGTCCAAACAGATTACAAATTTGAAAGACAGAACACAAGAGCCAAAGCCAACGGAAAAATACAACGCTCCTCTCCAACGCCTATATTTTGACAACATCTATAAATAAGAGGAAGCAGCCAACAAAGAAGGGGAGGAAGAGTACAGAGTCACCAAGCACAACACATAGAGTGTGAAATCACACAACAACATTAGGATTCTAATATTATACTTCTCCATGAGCTTCAGTGATAATACAATTCACTTCATAGAGTGAAGTATTTCCCAGATAAAATCATCCCAACCTTTGAGAGTAACTTAGGATAAACCTGAGTGAAATAGAGTGAAACCTTACATGTGGTAAGGGGGAGTGATTGTAAAGGTCCTCAAGTACCTACATTAAAATCTTGAATCGGTTTCACAAATGTCCAGTTAAATTTGTGGAGTTTCTCAATTCAGTTGCAAGCATTCCTTGATAACTTTAGCCTGTGCCATTGAAGCTTCTGCCAATAATATGATATCATCCGCAAAAAAGAGATGTGATATGGGTGGACCATGATGGGTTAGCCTAATAGGCTTCCACATTCCATTTTGCAATCTCTCCTGTATAAGATGCGCTAAGCGTTCCATACAGATCACGAAGAGATATGGAGAGATCAGGTCTCCCTGGCAAACCCCACTCGAAGAGTGAAACCTTTCTACTTTGGTCTTTTATAGCCCACCAATGCAATTAAGCTTAGTAATCATATCATCCGGCCATTGGTTATTACCTTAATGACCCAATTCATATTCTTATTAAACTCATCCTTTACACAGTCTCTCAAAAGCTCCTAAAGTAATTCCTTTAAAATTCTATGAAGTTGATAATCTGACAGAATCGCACACAACATAAAGATATTTGTCCAAAATGTATGGGAAAACTAAAGAGTTATTAATTGGTAAATAAAAATATCTAATTATAATTAAGTATTTACATTTTTCAAATGTTTTTCCTTGCAATAGTTTAAAAAAAATGGTTAATACAATCTTTCGTTCATCAAAGTTGTTTTTATTTTCATTTTGATCATTAAGTTTAAAATCATATTGGTCTCTCAAGTTTTATTTTATTTAAAACTTTAATCTCTATACTTTAACAAAAATAACTAATTTTAACCTTAAGGGATCAAAATTAAAATGGAAACAAACTTGAGAGATGAATAGGATGAGTGCATTCTCCTTTAATACTAGCTAGCTTGCTTAACAGTGAAATATATGATTTCAATTTACAGAAATTAAACTTGAATCAAGTCATGGTATATTCAAATGACATATGGTCTCTTTTATTGGCACCAACGTTTAACTTTTATAAAGAAATATTTGCCATAACCCCGCGTCCGTGGGTTCAACTGGCGAAGGGATCGGAATCTCTCACTAAGGGAGAGGGTTCGATCCCGGGGAAGGCCACTTTGTTGTGGCTCCAGTCGCGGTGCTGGGGGAGACATCTCCGTAGCTTGTGGAAGTGACCTCTTCTGAGGCTAATTCTCAAGTGGTTAATGCTCTTTAGCCAGGGGGAGGTGGAGGCATGTGTACTCTCCTACCTGGTCCGTAAAGTCGTGGAAGCTTGTTAGGTGCCCTGCCCTTGGATCATGGGTGAGCCCAACCCCTTTCCTAAAATTTATATCACCAAAAAAAAAAGAAAGAAAGAAATATTTGCCATAACTATGGGGTTTATAATTTATGGGAGAAAAAGTTAACAACTTTATCACACTGTTTTTTTACTTTCTTTTCTCTTTCTTCCTCATATTATTGGTCCTTTTCATTTCCTACCTTCCTTTGAAATTCCTCGTGACTTCTGAAATCATATCTTTGAAAATTTGTTCTGATTGAGTCAATCCAATGGAAATTATGGATTAAATAATAAATTTAAAACATGATTTTATAGCTCATTTGTTATGACCCATATTCTACGGCGTATTGACATGCATTTGGAAGAATTACCAGATAATTGTGGACTTAAGACTAAAATGAACACAAGTTAATTTTACTTCTAATAGTTACAAATCTATCCTTTACGTTTTAAACGTCAAAAGAAATTAATTAATTTTATATATGATTATCTGATTGAGTTATATTTGATCATTGTCCGGTCTAATTGGGGCATCTTTTTTATATTTTCTGCATTCACACGGGTTCAAATATATTTGAGATATCATATATAAGCGGGCAAAACTCTTCCTATTAGAACCAACACGTCTGAATGATAAAAGTAAGATTTATTTTTGGGGTTGAAGGATATAAAGAAAATTTTTCAATAACTTATATTTTCAAGCCAATGAAAGAACCAAATTTAACTGCCATACATTAAATAGAAAAAAATAGTTTGTATATTATTTTCAATAACTCAAGTATATCAAATATGACCGGGGTACAAATTCTAATTACTGGTTATTACTAAAAAATTAAAACTTGATAAATACAGGTATCAAGTTTTCGGGAAAGATTTCAGTTTGTGGAAATTTAATGTATGGGTTGGGTGAGTCAAAGAAATAATCCCTCCAAATATAATAAAAATAATTTATAATGAAAAGATATTTATTAAAAAGTTGTGTCCTTATAAATTAAGGAATTTGATCCACGAATTAAGGTTCAATAAATCTAACATATAGTCATTACTTTTAATTGAAAAAATATTTATTCAAGAGACATCACTTTAAAGCATCACTTCAATGCTTATAAATACCCTCAATACCACTTCATTTGGACACACACGGATGTATAAACAAATGAGAGACATAAGAAGGATAGAGAAATCCTGAAAAATTAAAACATTTTATCTTTTATTAAGCTCTATTATTTTCTGTAGTTTGTCACCTATATATTCCTATATGAATGATTTGTGTAATCCTGAAGAGTACCCATTCCTAATTTTTTTAGGGATTACGAAATAACTCTATAGAACATTATCATTAACCAAATATTATTTTGTTGTTAATTTTGGTAGGTTTTCAACATAATTCAGTTGTTTTTGATATCTTATTTAGTCTTAAATATTGTAAATTTGATGTTGCATAGAGTTATTCACAAATCTTATAATTTGAAGAAAAAAGTGAACAAATCACAAATGTTACAAACTCTCTTCACAATTTTCAACCATTGAATAGGGAAAAACCCCCCATTCCCCCATTGGATACGCCAGGTTAGTAACATCTACCACATTTTGAGGTAATGTGCATATTTGAATGAACAGTAAAAGCTACTTTTCAAATATAATTTACATTTTAATTCTTTCATGTTTTCGCAATAACGTTTGATCCCAAAGAGCTAAGGTGGAAAGATTTCTACAAGTTATATCTTTCGTCATGGATAAGTGTGTGAGATGGTTTGTCTTGATTTATATAAACGTGCTTCTCCAATACCATCTCAAACAAATTCATATTGATAAGGTCGTTTATATATTTATTATTTAATATTACTATTTTAAAAACAAAAAATAATATGCCTTTTTTTTTAAAAAAAATTTGCCTACTTAATCATTTCTAAATATGAAAAGTATATTTTTATATATACATATATTGTCTTATTTTGATGATAATCACAATGAATTTTATGGAATGAATAAAATTTGATCAAATATATTCCACTTGATCGAAAAATATCACTAATGTAATACGGTGGCGTCCACTTCTTCTAAATTCTTTTGTTCTGCATTGCAAGTACCAACTCCGGCGTTAAGTATAAAAATTGGATAAAAAAATTACTTTAATTTTAAAAACAGAGTAGAGAAACATTCACTGTCCATATGGAGTGGATGTCTCATTAAGGTTATTGGCCTTGTCTCTTTAATTGACGTGTGGTAAGACTTTATTGTCCCAAGTCCTATCGTCACGGAAACTTTTTCCACCATTGATGTTCTGTCAACAACTTAGTTACTTGCCCTTTATCAAAATCTTAGTGTGTTTGGTAACATGGTGCTTTGAAACTAAGATTTTGATTCAAACCATGCTTTTAAAAATAGAGTAAACAAACATTCCACTAAAATTTAAAATAGTTTTTAACTCTTAAAATCATGGTTTTGTGTGAATTACACAAACACTCTTGAATTCTCTTGAATAGTTTTTAACCTTTAAAATCATAGTTTTCCATAAACTTTTTTTTTTAACTTTTTCATAAGCTATTTTCTAAAATTTATTCTCTTAAATTATTCTTATCACTTTTTCTCTAAAAATTGTTCTCCAAAAATTGATCCAAACAATTGCTAATATACTTTGAAAAAAGAAATTGTGGATTTTCTTCATTATCATTGCAATTAATTCAGCCACTGAACGGGAAATGCCAACATTCACCGTCCTACACGCCACGTGGTGGAAAATACATGCCTTTAAACTTACTTCCTAATTATAGGATAGAGAAAGATGGTTTCACTCTATTCTATTTATAAATAATTTTATTAAAACTTATATGTAAATATATAATTTTACCTTTTATTTATTATGTATTAACTCTATTCCCATGTTTTATCGTGAATATAAAATAAAAGTAAAATTAAAAAATTATTAAATTTTAAAACAGAGTTAATATAAAGTTTAATATTTTTCTTTGCTAAACAGCTGTGATTTATAAATGGTACCACATGAGTAGGTATCACTTAACATAATGATGCGCCTCATATACAGCGAACATTTGTGAAAGAAACAAGTCGTAGTCAACAGTTAAATATGACTTGCGTTGAGAAGTCAAGTGTGGATTGATGTGGAAGAAAGACGAAAGTATCACATAATATAGAATCACAGAATGGAAAAGATGCGCATAAGTTATCGAAATGTTTTGATATTTTTTAGTTAAGATGTTGTGTGGATTATATATATATATATATATAGACAAGGAGATCATCAATGAAAAACTACGAATTCCATAACTCCATCAAGCACTCCCATGGTGGATTCCCAAAGTAGCGTATCGTCCAAGCCCATACAAGTTTATTTAAGTTGTAGAGGCGATGACAACCACTCTCGCAAATTCACTGAGGACCTTGGGGGGAGTTTTGAATTTAGGGGCTTACGAACTTTTGGGGATACAAGAAGAATGAAACAAGAGACACCTTCTTCTTCATTCCACCACACCTTCTCAAATCCCTTGAAGAATCCTTTATTTTCATAATTGTCTTCTCCAGAAACTATGCCTCCTCAGTATGGTGCTTGCAAGAATTGTCAAAAATCGCCGAGCGCTTTAATGAACCCAAAAACACAGTGATACCAATTTTCCATGATGTTGATTCATGTGAGGTGAGACAACAGGTCAGCGTATACGGAAAAGCCTTCACAAAACACGAGAAGAGTTTCAGTGCAGATTTAGAGGTCGAGGTACGAGAATGGAGGCTGGCTGTGACCCTAACGGCTAATCTCCCTGGTTGGGTTGTACGAAATGAGTGAGTGATTTTACTCTTTCACGTGCTTTTCTAACATCTCTAGCATGCCCCAAAAAAAAGAGAGAAAGAAAAGAAAAAGCCTTTAAATTACAGCAAAATCTCATTGAACTTTTACATTTAGGCAGATAAATCTCATATTATTAGTTTTATCTGTTGTTATCTGCAAATGGTTTAAAGTTATTTGAGGGTTAATCTGTTTATAACTCAAAGTCTAAGGGAATTACATGCATACAGACATAAACTTTAAGGGGTAAAAATCGCATTTTTTTAGGTAAATACATGAACAGTAAATTTTTTTGGGTTAAATGTTACACTTTTAAAAATATTTAGATAAATATTACAGTCAAGTTCGTTCTTCAGGTGAATGAGTTTAAATTTATACTGAACTCGTTCACCTGAAAAACGAGTTTAGTACATTTTTTTATTAAAAAAACCCCAAACTTAGTTCTTTGGGAAATCTTTTTTTTTTTCATTTAAAAATCACCTCGGGGGCCCACCCCCTCCCCCATCCCCAAATAAAAAAAATTATTATTTTTAAATCAATCTCCAGTTAAAAAAAAGTTATTATTTTTCAAATTTCTCCAAACTATCCTTTTAGAAAAAAATAAATCCTTACAAATTATTTTGATAAAAAAGAAGGATATGAAAAATGAAAAAAATTGCATTTATAATTTATACACTCTCTCGCTTTTTATAAAACAAGGTCATTTTTTAAAACAAAATTGTTATGCTTTTGTTAACGATAGGATAATTATAATTTACTAATTTAGTAACAAAATTGTTTTACAAAAAATAATTAGATACTTTTGAAGTATCACATCATTCATATTATCTCCAATAAAAATATTTCAATTTTCTTTTCTATTTATTGCATATCTAATAAAATTTCTTGATTATTTCTTTCTTTATAACTTATTCTAATATACATATATGTAAAATCTAAAAGAAACAAATGGAATACTTATATTCAAACTAAGCAAAGCTCGGGAAGGTATATTAGAATAGAAGAAAGTGATGTTGTATCCCCTATTTACTGTTCACCTATTTTTGATACTTATTGCTTCCTTCATGACGATGATGTAAGTGATGGTGTATCCCCTCTGCAACAATTCTTTCGTCAAACATTGAAGATGGAGAATCTAGAGATAAGGGATATTCAAGAGGGAATTTTCTAAGCCAACCCAAAGCTAAGACACCGAAAGACTCTAATAGTTCTTGAAGGTGTTAATCCTGCACAAAACCTGTACTATTTGGTTTAGTGGTGGGAGCAGAATATCATAACAGCTAGACATGAACGAATCCTTAAAGTACTGGAAGCAAATGATGTTTATAAGGTTCAACTTTTGTTAAAGAATGAAGCTCTTAAGCTGTTTTGCAGAAAAGCTTTCAAATGTAATTTTGTAATAAAACAGCATCAAGAGTACGCGAATACTGTACTCCAATATTGCAGTGGCCTTCCTTTGGCAATCGTAAGTTTTGGTCCGACCTTTTTTCTTCTACGTGCCGCAAAATGGATGAGTGAATTGACTAAATCAGCAAAAGATCGTGATCATTGCATAATAGAGATACTCAAAGCTTGTTTTGATGAACTAGATCACACGAAGAAGCAGATATTTCTAGATATTGCATGCTTGTTCACAGGGAAGATAATTAATTATGTGAAGGAAATTATACAAGATTGGGGGTTTTTGGCTGAGGACATCATACTGTTGATTGAGAAATTTCTAGACATGCTAGATCAAAGAATTTGAATGCACATGGGACAAGAAATTGTTCAATAAGAATCCTTTCAGGAACTAGGAAAACAAAGTAGATGTGGTCTTTTGAGGATACCTATCATGTCATGCATAATAACACAGTAAGTTTTACTCATTCTATTTTTTTTGGGGAAGAAAATATATAGGTAACAATATACTAAATTGAAGTAATCAAATGTCTCATTATTTTTGCATGAATGCTTTTTCTAGGCCACTGGAAAAGTTAAAGCTATTGTCTTGGAAGTGGAGGATTCAAAAGGAAGCACATTGAGGTTGGAACCTTTATCACAACTGACCAACCTAAGACTACTAATATTTCATGATGTGAACTTTGTTGGAACACTCAATTGCCTTCCTAACAACTTACCATATATTTTATGGCATCAATATCCATTCACTTGTTTGCCATCAAGTTTTGAGCCTGATGCACTTGTTTCATTGATTATGCCTGAAAGCAACATCACAAAAATATGGGAGGGCAACAAGGTAATTCTCATTTGTTCTGCATTTAAAATTACGTCATGCATGCATTGAAAAAAACGAGTTGTATTCAATCTTAACCAACATTGTATGTATGTATGTATGTATGTATGTATGTATGTATGTATGTATGTATGTATGTATGTATGTATGTATGTATGTATGTATGTATGTATGTATGCATGCATGCACGCACGCATGTCTTGCCATCCTTCCATCACTAAACTTGGAAAGATCAAATCTATTAATTTGAGAAAAAGCATTAGTCTTGTGAGATTCCTAATCGTTTATTTGCTCTATGTTCTCTAGAACTTTTAAATCTGGCTTGCTGCACAGAATTTGCCCACTGTTTGAAATTTAACCCTTTGAGGAGAGCAATGCAAGTGAGTGATAACTTTCCAATTTTTAATATATTTGAGATATATTTTTGATATATTTAAAGAGTTATCAATATAATTTTAAAAGATTCTGAGTTTAAAATAGTAAATTTATCAAATGATGTAATATCTTAGGAATTCATTAAATCATAACTGATAATAATACTAATTTAAAGTTTTTATTAGAAATTTTTTTTTATTTTATTCTATTTCCTTTATTTTATTATTTTGTTATTTTTAGGAAATCTTGACAAATCAAGATATAAAAAAAAAAAAGATTAAAGATCAAGAAAGGAAGGGACGAACAGTGGCGGTTATCAAGTGGAGCAACATATTATATATATAGGGGTGGAGACATTAGGAGATCACACATTCATCCACGCACACACACATCCTGATCCATTCACCCATTTATCGACGGAGAACACACGCACATTGAGAACCCAGCGAACACATTCATAACATCCAACCACACGCAACGCAGCGGGCGTCCAGGGGGTGAGAGAGAGAGAGAGGGAGAGGGAGAGAGAGAAGGCGCAACACAGGAGATTAATTCTCTTTAAATCTAGAGTAGTTATGAACTAATTTTAGGATTTTAGCATGTTTGAACCATCTATTTATGTTTAATTTTAATTGTGTTTATTCAGTTTAAATTTATTATTTGCTTAATACCTTATTAACATTAAGTGTGAAAGTGGGGAATTTATGTTAACCTTAGAAAATGGATCTATATTGAACCTTTAGATTGAATAGTGTGAGATTGTAATTTATTTTAATTTGCTTTTAGGATAGGAATATACCTACGAGACTCTCGGAACCAGTTTCAGTGCTAAGCTTTAGGCTTAGCTCACCCTACTAATCTGATCTGGATCGTCTAGATTTGGATCTGGATGGTCCAGATTTGATTTTTTTTAAAATAATGATTTTGTAAGTAAAAAATTATTTTTTAAGAAAATAGTAGTTAAGAGATTGCTTTTATTTTTTATTCTACATCTGCTGGAATAATTTTTTTTTTTTAAAAAAATAGATTTTTATAAAATCAAATTTGGACCGTCCAGATCAGATCTGAATGATTCAGATCAGATTAGTATGATGAGCTAAGCTTTATGCTTAGCACCGAAACTGGTTCCCGAGACTCTCATAATCAAATTAGAGTGAAACCATTATAATTAATACCTCTTGAATAACTATATAAGGAGTAATAGTTTTATTTGAAAGAGGATATGTTTGGGAATAGCTTTTAAAAGTGATTTTACACAATCCGAGGTAAGTATGTGAGAGAAGTTTTATCTCAACTTACGTAAAAGTGTTTTTTTAGTGTATACCAAACATACACGTAAACATCTATTTTATCTATACTCTAGATTAACAGGTTAAAATTTAAATATATTTATTTGGGTAAAAAAATCCTCCAAAATTTGAAGAAGGGATTAGCCACTCTAAATTACTTGTGTTAATTAATATTTTCTAGCATATTAAAATTAATATTTTAATTCAATTAAATCTATATTTTCATTATTCGCATTTTGATTCGCTCAACTTAAACAAATACTTAGATTTTTAGTGTCTATTTATCTACTAAATTGAGTCTATGTGAGATCGATCTTGATTTACCATATATTATTTTTACGACCCGTAGGTGCATAATTAAATTTTGGTAGCATCAAGTGAGTCTTTTGTTTCCTTATTTACTTTAATCTATATCTCCAAGTCCAAAATTCAAAACCCCTACACTGTGAAGGGTGAAATTATAGGCTTGTATCATTTCTCCTTTTTACCTTTCTGCTTTGAGGTGAAGGTCTGTATTAAAGTTTTCGATACTCTATAATGATATATATATATATATATATATATAAATGCTTGATCAATTTTCTTGGTTTCTCTTCTCTTCCTTTCTTATCAACTAGAAAATATCTTTGTTCAGCTACTATTGTGTAGTTTTTATAAAAACAAGCTATTAACTAGTCACTGTTACAAAATATATAATGAGGGCAATGAATAATTAAATGTGCGAAATGAATGAAATACTATATATACAAATGATCGACGGAGCGTCAATTTATGAAGGAATAGGAATTTGTGTATGACCTTTGGAACATTATTAAACAATCCCAAAATATTCCTTTACTGCCATTGTAAATAATAGAAATCTTCTCTGAAAGTTTCATAAGCGATTCTTCCCTTGGCTTCAGCATTACAAGAATTGGAGCTCTTCTCTATGATGTCATAATCTTCAAGAACCTCAAATTCAATTTTTATCAACTGCTTTTTGTGAGCATGGAAACTCGTTTAAGAAATTATTGATGATATACTACCGTTGATCCTGAGTATAAGAGCTAGTTGACTTTTTTTTAGACTAATAAAGTAAATTCACTAGTATATTTATCATTTTTTTTCAAATTAATTTACTCGACTTATGAACTAATAAATAATCTAATGATATATATATATATAAATGTTTGAGAATATATATTATATTTAAGTTATTTATTTAGCTTTTTCCAGCACCCTAAAAAAATTAACTGACTCTTTTATTAAGAACTGAATGTAGTACTTAGTAGTCATTTATAGGGATTGGCAAGTTTTGCCGACTCAACTGTATAGAGAATCTTACTACAGAATATTATCTAGCAAAGTTTTCCATAATGTGGAAGGTTATTTTTGTTCCTTTGATCAATCTTCGTCAATTATTCCCGAGGTGAATCTTGATAAGGATGGAATTAAACTTTTATACTATTTACGTGCTTGACAATTAATAAAATCCAGTATTTATTTTAAAAAAAAAACTGTTTGGCAATTTTTATCTGCACTGCTGTTATAAAATTTGAACTGTTTTTGCGTGAATTTTTTTTTAAACTCGGAATCATAATTTAATTTTACTATTAATATATCAAATATCTTCATACTAAAAGTCAGGTTATGATCATGTTGCTTATATAGGCGTGGCTAAATGAACTGATGCCATTGAGGATTGCATAATTAAGTTTCGGGTATGTATTCCATTCAAGAAAGAAATTTAGGTTTGTAAAACAAAGTCTCCAAACAAAATCTTAAGTAATTATTTTGAAACTACATAAAGGTTATGTGTGCATCTTTTGGAGAGCTTATCAATGGGTGATTTTGGGGACAGTCCAAATTTAGGGTCATGTAATATGTTTTTCCTCAAGAAAATTATTTTATTATTTAATTATCCTTTCATTAAAGTTAAAAATCGAAAGATAACAAATAAAAAAATTAAAATAAATTACATAGAAGGTCCACATTTTCCGCGATACTCCTTTGTCTGTTTTTCATTGTAGTTTTAATTTCTACCATAAGATTCTTACTTTATAGGCCTTTTTGACTCGGAAAGCCATCAAAAGATCATCAAAAGCTGTACCATGGAGAACGGCAACCAATCATCAAGAGATAAGGGTGTCACCTGCCCTTTGCCAGTTGCCCCCATATGCCTCAATTGAGTGCATCCCAAATGTTTTTTCATGTTTCTTTGGGCTACTAAATTATAAATAAAGAATGACATTTTTAATATCTCATCCGTCAAAAAGATCCAATCTTCGATTTTTATGATTTTTTTAAATATGAACAATTTAAAGTTAGGGATAAGATTAATGTCTTTTTAACGGTTTAAGAATGTCATTTTGATATCTTATATGTGTCACTGATATATATAGCTATATTAATATATTGATTTTTATAAATAGTACCTAAGATTTTTAAATTATATATTATGACAAACTTCTAATTAATTCATGCCTACTAAAACCGTTAAAAGAATTAAATTCATTGTAAAATTCAAGTAATTTTTAATATTGCCCTTAATAACTACATTTAATATAAAAGTTAGTTGATTTTTTTAAAGATTTTAAAAAATTTAAATATATTATTTAAAAATACCAAAAAAGTTAGAAATTGAGAAATATCATTGAACTTGAGCAGAAAAAGTAATATAAGGTGTGGACAAGAATTTGACTGGGTCAACAAGGAATTGACCGCCATTGGGGTGCGTAGAAATTAGAAAGGCTTGCACTTCCATATCTATATCAAGGCAAGTTCCAAGAAATCTACACCTTAAAAATCCTCCCTCATTTTCATTTTTATTAGTCTCTTTCATTGGCAGATTCATTCAAATATCTCAAAAGCTCAAAGATCATCAAGGCTTAAGGTTAGACACACACATGGAGAGTTTCATTGGCGGATCATCATCAAGGCCGATTCATGTTTATCTGAGTTTCAAAGGAGATGATGAAACTTGCAGATTCACAGATAGGCTTTGGGCTACTCTCGAAAGTAACGATCTAAACACCTTTTGGGATGACAAGAAGCTTCACTCAGGTGACTCCATCTTTCTTCCTTGTCACTCTCTTAAAGCAATTCGACAGTCCAACATTTCCATAGTTGTCTTCTCCAAAAGCTATGCTTCTTCCACGTGGTGCCTTGAGGAGCTCTCTGCGATAGCGGAGCGCATTCATGAACCGCGATATACTGTTTTCCCAATTTTCTATGATGTAGATCCATCTGAGGTACAAAACCAGAGTAATTCTTTTGGAAAAGCTTTCGCTCAACATGAACAAAGGTTCACAGGAAATTTACTCAAGGTACGCAGCTGGAGGTTAGCAATGGAACAAGTGGCCAGTCTCTCTGGTTGGCACGTACCATGCAAGTGAGTAATCATGCTTTATTCTCTATCAATTAGTAAAACAGGGTGTTGAATAACTGATTAATTTGGCACTTATGTTCTTGTTTTTACTTCAGCCAATGGCTACTAGTTATTGATGACACTGTTAGAGATGTCAAGAAAAAAGTGCGTGAATTAGTTTATGTTGATGCACCTGGTAGGAATGCAATCTCGAGTGAGAGAAGTAAAAGAGCTTCTTGATTTGGGTTCCAATGATGAAGTTAGAGTTGTGGGCATCTGTGGTATGGGTGGAATAGGGAAGTCAACTCTTGCCAGAGTTCTCTATGATAGGATCTCACACCATTTTGATGCTTCTCATTTCCTATCCGATGTATCTCAATTTTTTGACATCATCACAAGCCAAAGAAGTCTCAGTAACATTCTTGTGGTTATTGATATTATCGATCGCTCATGTCTAAAACCGATGACTAGGAGGGCTTGGATGGTAAAATCTAAGTGGTTAGGTGGTGGGAGTAGAATCATCATAACAACCAGAGATGAAGGAGTGCTTAAAATGTTTGAGAAGCATCATATCTATAGGGTTAAACTATTGATCAAGGACGAAGCTCTTCAATTATTTTGTAGAAAAGCTTTCAGGTGTGATTATCCTATAAGAGGTTATGATAAGGAGCTTATAAATAGGGCACTCGATTATGCTAATGGCCTTCCATTAGCAATTGTGCAACTAGGCTTATTCTTATATAACAGAAGAGCCTCTGAATGGAGCACAGCATTGGTTGAATTCAAAAAGGTTGCTAGTTTTATGGTAATGAAGGTCCTCAAAACAAGTTATGATGAACTGGACGTCACTGCTCGATATTCATTTTTAGACATTGCATGCTTTTTCACAGGGAAAGAGATTGAATATGTCGTAGGAATTTTAGATGATACAAATCCTTGCATAAGAAAGAGATGGGATGTGAAGAATTATATACAACTTTTAATTGAAAAGTCCCTTGTGACTATTATAGACCAACAAATACAAATGCATGGTCTATTACAAGAAATGGGAAGAGAAATTGTTCGGCATGATTTCCCTTCCAAGCCTGAAAAGTGGAGCAGATTGTGGGATTGTGATGATATTTATAGAGTTATACAAAATGATACAGTAAGTTTTGCCACCAGTTTTTTTTCAAAAAAAAAAAAAAAACTTAAAGTTATAATGTACTCAAATTGAAGTAATCTCACTTTACATCTTCCCTATATAAACATGTCCTTTTTATTTCCAATACTGATATTGAAGTTAGAGCTATAGTCTTGGAATTAGAAGAAGATTCACAAGGGAGTGCATTAAGAGTGGAATGTTTATCACGCATGAGCAAACTTAGACTGCTCATATTTCGTAATTTGAAATTTTCTGGAGTCCTAAGGTATCTTTCACGGACTCTCCGATATATTTCATGGCACCAATATCCTTTTACTTCTTTGCCATCAAGTTTTAACCCATATTTTCTTAGGCAATTGATTTTGCCCCATAGCTGCATAACAAGTATATGGGATGAAGAAGAGTTACCTGATAGCTCCAGCACAACTGAATGGGAAAAGGGAAAGGTGATGTTAACTTTGCTTGCACCCTTCTAATTAATTTTTAGACATTGTTTAGCTAACTGTCTTGTACACTCTTTTTAATCCACAGGAATTCCCTCGCTTGAAGAACATGAATCTCAGTTGGTCCAAGGATTTAATAAAGATGGCAAATTTCAAAGGTTTTCCAAATCTTCAGAGGCTAGAGCTTGAAGGATGCACTAAATTATCACAGCTTGATCCGTCTATTGCTATTTGTTCAAAGCTCAAATTCCTAAATTTGAAGGATTGTAGTAATCTAGTTAGTATTCCCAATGATTTATTTTCTCTATCCTCTTTAAAAATGCTAAATTTGGCTGGTTGCTCCAAATTTGCATACTTTTTGAAGTTTTGTCCCTTTGAGGAGCTTGCTGAAACAAGGAATATTCAGCAATCATTTCCTCCTTGCAAGAGACATAAGCTATATAGACAAAAATCTATTTAAGTGTATTTAGTATTAAAAAAATGCTTACCCCAAGAAATGTTAAGATGAGCATGTTCTATATCTGCTGCCATGCATCATCAGCTTATTACATTGATAGTGATGGAGGGTTGTTGGTGAAAATTACGAAACGTAAATAAAAGTTTATTAGCATTACTAATCCAAAATTTATTGAGTTAGGTGCATTTCGATATCAGATTAATAAATTATCAGTATTTTACTTTCACACACTTAGTGCAAAATTGATCATTTGACAGCAGAAGCAAAAAGATTCCAGCGCAATACACTTTAATCTGCTTTTGAATTCTTAATTTTGTGTTGATGACTTTTAAATTAACTCTAAGGTAATGATCTAAACTTCATCCTCACTTCTCAGTTTCTTCAGGATTTATGGTGTGGGTTCATGGCATTGAAGCTGATTTGAGAAGCCATAGCCTCTATCTCGAAATTTCTTAAATTTAATTAAGGTTGAAATCTTGCTTCTTGAAGTGTTTAAATGCATGCATGGCCTGCAGTAAGAAATGGGAAAGAAATTGGAGAAATACTCACATGCTTCCTGATTGCCACATCATCTATATTCTGCTGGGGACATTTGAAAAATTTTCATTGAGCAGAGTATGGATGACGTGATATTTTGGGAATTTGTAAATATTTCTTAAGAAATTATAGGATTATGATAAATTTCTTTCTAGGCCAATAGAGTGGAACATATTACAGGATTTTGATAATTTTATTCTTTTAATGAAACATTCTAATAACCCAAAATTAAAGAAATGCCACTTTTCATCATCATCATTATTATAGAAATGCATTTATTCTCATAAAGTTCAAGTTGTAGATAGTTTTGAAATTTCTTTGGAGAACTTAGGCATCTTTCAAACAAGAGATAGAAGATAAGCAAGAAAATCCTCTTTCTTATTCTTTTGTTAATTTGTTACATCATCCTCATCAACTTGATCCATCTCTGTTTCTACATTAACACTCTAACTTCATTACCGTTGAAGTTAGAAATTTTTTTCTATAAAGATTTTTTAACGTTTTAATAAACATGCTCAATCTTTATTATAAATTATTTGATGAGACATTACTTATACTTTTTTAAGGTTATTTCTCTTTCAAAATTTGGAAAAAAAAATCATTACAACTTCAACACTTTCAAATATTATTAAATTCTTTATTATTTAACAAAATCAATGGTTTAACCGGTCTTGTAATATCGTGTGTGTAGATATTCAGATCCGTCTCATAAGATGCTTTGACTCGGTTTGACCCCTATTAAACGACACCGTATTGCAGAATCCGAAGTTTTCCCGCCTTTTCTGTTTCATTTCTGTCTCATCTTGGAACTCCAACTCAAATTCAAAAAATTGAAAATCCATACTGTTCTTCACTCGCTGCAACTTCAAGAGCTAAGCGCCCGTTCCGTTTAGGGTTTCGTTCTCCGAAATCCTTTCTCTTGTTTCATATGATTCATTGAGATACCTCCAAGCCCAGATTTCCCAATTTCTACACTTCCCCTTCTATATAACAATTTTCACCAGTTTTCTGTAACTCTTATTTTAATTTTTCTTTCCGGCAACAACTCGCGGGCTCAAGCGATGTACATCAAGGAAGTTTGCTTGGAAGGTTTCAAATCGTATGCGACCAGAACTGTTGTTCCAGGTTTCGATCGCTACTTCAATGCCATCACGGGGTTGAACGGTTCCGGCAAGTCGAACATACTTGATTCGATTTGCTTTGTTCTTGGGATCACGAATCTGCAGCAGGTTCGAGCTTCTAACCTTCAGGAGCTCGTGTACAAGCAAGGACAGGCAGGGATTACAAAAGCTACGGTGTCGATTGTGTTTGATAATGCGGATAGGAGTCGGAGCCCTCTTGGGTATGAAGACCATCCAGAGATTACAGTGACAAGACAGGTTTCTTAATTTTTTTCTTAAGCCTTCCCCTTTATTTTGTTTGTTGATTTTTGTTTCGCTGCTTATAATGCTGTAAAAGGTGTCAGTTTGGCTTGTCTAGGCATATAGCGCACCAATATATTTGGCACAGTGATATTAAAAGCACCTGTTTTAGATTCACACTTAGAGCTGAGAAACTGAATATTTTAACGATGGTTTATGATGGTAGTTCTATGATGTGTGATTACATTGTACTATTTAGCTAGCAATTTATTGATCTATTGACTTCTCATTTGTATGCCATGGATGTGTTTGGGGACAATGCCAGATTGTGGTTGGAGGAAGGAACAAATATCTGATCAATGGAAAGCTTGCCCAGCCCAGTCAAGTACAAAATCTTTTTCATTCAGTGCAGCTGAATGTTAATAATCCACATTTTCTCATAATGCAAGGGCGCATCACCAAGGTTTTAAATATGAAACCACCAGAGATATTGTCAATGCTTGAGGAAGCTGCAGGAACAAGAATGTATGAGACG